>JBAMAX010003953.1:0-10691 GCA_037043745.1 Chymomyza amoena
GGCGCAAACGTATGCATTTTTCAGATAGCTCAACTGCTTAGGACATTGTCTTCCGGGAGTACCTTCTCCAGTATGGTTATAAATGCCTTAACCACCTCCAAAACCCTATCCGCCCGAAACAAAGTCGTGCTATGTTGGGTGCCCGGACACTCGGGAGTGGATGGTAACGCAATCGCTGACGATCTAGCACGACAGGATACCTCCACCCTGACTACATCTCCATGCGCCGTTTTGTTGTATTGGTTGGTCCTACGATCAAACCATGATAAAAGAATGGGCCGTAGGAGCTTGGTCAAGCAAAGTGCTTGTCAAACCTCTGGATGCAATCAAGACAAAAGGTCTTGGCAGAGCGGACCTAAAGCTCCCGGTAGCTTACCTATCTGGCCACCACACAGTTAGATATCATCCACAGAAAATTGGCCTATCGGAATCTTCAGAGTGTAGGCTCTGTCTATAAGATGAAACCACCAGGCTTACTCCTCTGTGACTACCCAGCGCTGGCAGTGTATGGGACGCAGCCTGTCACATGGGAAAGGAACGGTTAGTCCCTTCCATCTCAGGTCAATACCAACAAAAAAGACCTAATGCTATTCATGAGGAAAGCGGAAAGTCTTTTGTTTTAACCTTAGCGTATGGTACAAAAGACCTTTTGGTCGCAGTGCCCAACCTCTCTGTGAGGTACCCTTTTTAGGAAAAAAAAAATCCTTGACTATGAATGCCATGCCAACTCACTCTGAACAGGCAGCACTCCATTGCTTTTGTATAAACGAAGCAAGCTCTCCATTTATTTGCAAATGGATACTCGTACGGGTGACATATGGAAAGAAGCTGTTAATGAATCAAATCATTTAGCCAATAATGTGAAAAACCAGTCAATATTATAACCAACTTTTATCCGATATCAATAGCTACGGTTACCTTCCACCTATTTGTGACATGGCATTCAGTTTGTCATCTTAGCCGATTTAAACAAATTTGGTTGCAGGTGTTGGTTGGTTAAATTTGGCCAAAATAGTGCAAAATCGTGAAACAAAATTTGTTCACGTTGTTGGTTGCAGTTTTTAGTTGTTGTTATTGTTTTTGTTGTTGTGGTATGTCTATTATTATGGCATACTTACAAACTGTGCACTCTTTGTTGTTTTATGTTAATCAAAACGGGCCCAGCACTAAGGCGATGCTACGTCAATGGATAACCCCGCTCCCCCACCTTGGACTTACTAACATTATCTATACCGTACCAGTTATCCACCCGCTGCGCCGCACATGGGTCACAATTTGTTGTTGCCTTACGTTTCGGTTGGTTCAGTCCGCCAAGTGTTCGTTCTCCTGCTGTTGTGTCAGTTGTTGCAAAAGTTTTACATAATTTTGTTTTGTTTCTTGTGGTTTTGCGTTAGAGGAGCTTATGCCTCATCTTGAGGTTGAAATGAGTTCGTGCTTTTGTGGAAACGTGTGCTGCACTGCAGCCAGTTGGCAACTGCGACGGCGACGGCGTCTCCGTTGGCTTTCTGGCATGTAATTTGCATTTATGTGTTTTTATTTACAGGCGAAAAAAAAGTAAACAAACATCAAAGTGTAAAACGGTAGTCAAAGTTGCTCCAACTAATATATCTATTACTGCAAGGGTCCGCGCTAGTTTACTCTATAGCAGATCCAACAAAGTGTCCGAGTAAAACAACAGCAGCTCTACAATAAATGCGGTCAGCGCCAGCAACAAAGCAGCGCCGAAGCAGTGCTGTAGGCCAGCCACATCCTGCAGATTCAAGGCTTGCAGCTGACGTCGCATGCTGTAGTCCTCAATGCGCATGCGTCCTGCTTCTACCATATCGTAGAAGCTGTGCCGCACCCAGTAACCCAAAAGCCCCGATTGCTGCGCCTGCAGTATAAACTTGGTTAGCACACCCTTATACATAGATTGCTCCGGCAGCAGCAGGCTAAGCATGATAAAGTTCTTCATGCACAGCTTATCCGAGTACTGAAACAATGCACGTTCGAAGTGACGCTGCTGCGTGGCCATAACCGTCCACTTCATCGTGGTTATGGTATAGGCATAGCTGGTATTGAAGCTGCGTCGCAACGCATAAAACTCCGACACATTGTTGGTCAGCTTGAAGGCTGCAGCATAGCGGGCGCGAAAGTAGCCATCATGGAAATCAAACTCTGCGCGGTAGCCAAATATGCGCAAGTCCGACGCCAGCAGCGCATCAAAGCTATCCAGCAGCTCATTTTGTGGTCGTGCTATAAGCAGCGATTCCAATTGAGCCTGTCCAGCGCAGAGCAGAAACAACGCCATGCTGCACAGTGGCAATATGTAATGCGAACGTTTGCAGTGACGGCGTAGCCAGGGCCAAAGATGCAGCACGGCCGTATAGAGAAGCAGGAACCACAGCAGCAACAATAACGTCTGCACACCAATGACATGAGCAAATGTCTCTGCTATGCTAATAGGTCGCTCCAGTGGCAGCATTAAGCACCAGTTGCCATATGCCAGTGGATATGAGTATTGATAGTACGAGCTGGCATGCTTTTCGGGCATCATTTGAGCGGTCACGCCAATGTCCGTGGTACCATTCCGCGTGTACTCAAGCATTTGCTGATGACTAATCGATTGTCCATCCGGCAGCGGCAAGCGCACAAGCTCCAGCTGAGCTTTATGCTTAGCTGCAAAAGCGCTTATAAATTTCCACAAGTAGCCGGTGACATGCAGCTGACCGCTGGAATCACGATAAAGCACAGCATTAGGTTCCGATTGATCTGGCAAGGCGCGCAAGGCATGACCACCCAGATTCCGCAGCTGACTGCCATAAAGCTGCAGCTGCTGGTTGAATCGCTGCTTGAGCAGCTTAAACTGCGGAAAGGCAACGTAGCTGTAGATGACTAAATCACGTGTCCAGTTTTTGAAGTAAAGCGCAACATGTAGCAAGCTTTGCTGCAGGCAATAGCTCAAGATATCCGCCGCCAAACTATCCTGCAGCTCATCCTTGCCATCAACCAGCTCAATGAGCATGGGCGCACGCTTTAAGTGTTCCAAGCTGTGCGCCAAGGACATCAGTGGCGCAATAAAATTCACTGCACGCAAACAAGCTATAGAGAACAAGTGACTATTGTGCTGTTGCCTTAGTTCCGGGTAGCGCCTATAGCTCTGCCACACCCACTGCGGATGACCGCTAAACGAATGCGCCTGCCACTGCCGCCAGCTACACTCCAACTGATCCGGATTAAAATAGAAAATACTGCGCTGTGCAATGTAATGCTTCAATAAGTAAGCATAGAAGTTGCCCAGAGTTGCATTTGCGTCACCATTAGGTGGGAAATTATAACTGTCACCAAAGTTATCGAGCATGACTAGGTAAAAGTTTCGACTGAGGAGCCGTGCTCAAAACTAAAAGCTTTTTGTTTAAGTTTGCTTTATTTGCTTATCATT
This sequence comes from Chymomyza amoena, assembly GCA_037043745.1. Taxonomy (NCBI): domain Eukaryota; kingdom Metazoa; phylum Arthropoda; class Insecta; order Diptera; family Drosophilidae; genus Chymomyza; species Chymomyza amoena. The sequence continues at coordinate 3,422 of JBAMAX010003953.1, forward strand.
GGGAGCTTCATTAGCGCTTATCGAGAAACAATCGCATATTAATAGAATCGATATGAAAGCGTAAACAAATTAGTTGGGGTAATTAAAAGCAGTGCACAGTGGTTCCAGTTTATGTAGAGACGGTGGTAGAAAATTATTTTAAGGGAGACAAGCTGAAATCACGCGGGGCATGGTTCGAACCAAGTAGGTTTCAGTGCTAATTAGAACACAACGACTTTAGTGTAACTTCCATTTTCCTTCTCTCAAGGGACATGCTATACTTTTATTTTATTCTTGTAAAGTTACGTAGAGAGTAGAACTTTTGCGTTATCAGAGGATTAAAGTCTTTATAAAAATGTAATAGATAATTCTAAGCAAATTTATTAAATGGTACACCTTGGCTTAGTATACCCAGAAAAGGATTAGTCATCAAGTGGCATCTATTATCACAAACAACATCCCAATCCTCAATATAAACTTAGCTTGCCACAAACTCATCAATTTATTTACAACCAAAAATGGTACTAAAGATTCTACTACATAAAAGAAGCTACACAGCGGACAAAGATGATTGATTGTACATAAAATCTTTTAGTTCCATTGGTATCAAAATCATTTTCCATGGAGGAGTTGAATCACGCTTAATAAAATAAAATGGAGCCTGGAACCACGGTGCAGTGCTCAGTACTCCAGCCAAACCTTAATTTTGTAGATAATCAGCTCAAAGACAAACACACAGAGACTAATTAGCAAACCCAGCGCATAACCAAACCATAATAGCTGCAAATCCTGACTTCTAAGTGGCTGCACCCGACGTGGCACGCTATGGTCCTGCAACTTAAGCCTTCCTGCCTGCACCATGTAGTAGAAACTTTTGTTCATCCAATGCCGCAACAAGCCCGATCGTTGCAACTGCAACATATAAGCATCCAGCTGTGCGCGATGAGGTGAGTTTTCAGTTATGACCAAACCAAATGGCACCATGGACCTAATGCACATTTGCCTAGAGTACCGGAACATTGGACGCGACAGTGAACGCCTATGAACAGCCAGTTGTGCCTCAAAGAGCCGCCACTTGTGCTCTGGAATGGTGTAGGCGTAGGAAGTGTTAAAGGTACTACGAATCTTCATTAACTGCGAGCCATGATCGACCAGACGAAACATTGTGGCATAACGCGTGCGCAGATCAAAGTCATAGGCCGAGTACTCTTCACGCACACCCAAGATATGCAGCCTGGATTTATAGAGCCCAGTAAAGCTGTTAATATGTTTGTCATCAGGTGGCGCTATGAAAAGACCCAACAAGCGTCCATAGTAGTTACAGGCCAGCAAGCTGCTCATTAGTAGTGCTCCAAGGAGGTACAAATTGTGCCTGCGCTGCTTAAGCATATAGGGTAGTAGTCGGTAGACTGTATATAAAGCCAGCAAGCAGAACCAGACTTGCAGGGATACCAAATACATGTAGAGTTGTGAAATGCTGAGCAGCGGCTCCGTGGGCAACATGGTACATCAGCTGCTGAGCACTATGGGATAGGCGTACTGTTGAAAGCGATCCAAATGACCCAGCGTCATGCCTTGCACACTAGCCGCGATGTCCATTTTGCCATCTCTGATTAAGTCTAAAATCTGCACCTGACTAAGAAATCTCTTAGCATCTGGCAGTTCAATGAACTGCAACTGGGCATTGTGCTTACGTGCATACTCCGCCAACATGTTCCAGACAAAACCAAGCAGTTGCGTTTGGTTTGAGCTATTTCGATATGCTATGGTATTGGGTTCCGATAAGGCAGGCAACGTTTTAATGCGATGTCCTCGCAAATCACTCATTTTATCTTTAAACAAGTTCCAGGATGCAAGTCCGCTTACAAATCTTTGACTAAGCAGCGCAAAGCTGGGATACGCTTGGTAGCTATATATGGTTTGGCTGGCCTGAAAGTCTCCAAAAATTAGCGCCGTGTTTAGCATATCCTGCCTTAAACAAAATTCCAAGACTACGCTTGCCAGCTTGTGTGTGTTTTTTTGCAGAGTGACCAGCTCAATGAGTAGCTTTGTTTGACGTATGTGCCGCAAGCTCTGGGCCAGTTGCGATAGCTTGTCTAGAAGCTTTACATCGCTAAGACAGGACAAGACCAGCAAAAGCTTGGAGTTAAACATTTTGCTTAGTGCCAGAGGTTCCATTGCTCTCCAAATCAATAGCGTGCTGTTCCAGCCGGCAGCTAGTAGTGTCTGCATAAAGCGACAATTAGACAACTCCTGCTCGGGAGCATACAGAACCACTGCATCAAATTTACCCAAAGCAGCCAGCAGCTCGCCATATATAAAGTCATCCTGCTCTATAGACTGATTTCTGAACAACATGCCTCCAAACTTGGCTTCTAACTGAATGAAGAATTACGTGCCAAACTTAGACTCACTTTATTAATGGAAAAAGTTTTGGATTAGTTCCAACAACTTACTATTGATACAAGAAAACCTTAGCATAATACACCAGCAGCTCGAAAACCAAGACCATTAGACTTACAGCTACCCCAGCTATATAGAAAAGCAAAACGTAAAGCCATTCCTGCCAGTTTATAGGTTGACTCCGCCAAGGTATACTCAAATCCCGCAAGTGCAGTCGTCCCGCTTGAACCATCTCGTACAGCGCATGAGTATTCCAGTGAACCAGTAAGCCGGCTTGATGTAATCTCAACACATGTAGATTCAAATTGTTAAAATAAATTGAGTTTTTTGGCAACATTATGCATATAAAAGCCAAGTTCAGACCACACATTTCCTTAGCATAGCGAAAGAGCGGTCTTTTAAAATGCTCTTGCTGAGCCTCATACATCGCCCATTTCATTGAGTTTACAGTATAGGCATAGGAAGTATTGAAGGAGCCACGCAAATTTATCAAATCCTTGTCTTTGTCAAAGAGCATAAATGATGAAGAATACTTGATTCTCAAAGAGGGCTCAAACCAATAGAATTCGGAACGTATGCCGGCAATTCGGATTGCCGACTGCTGCAGTTTTTCAAAGCTATCGATGGTATTGGTGTTAAGCGGCTGCATCATAAATGCTGCCAATTGACCAAAAATGGCGCAGACCAGCCACAGCCGCAGGAACAAAGGTATTAGACCAAACATCCGGAAGCGGAGCCAGTGCAGCAGCCAAACGCTTATTCCATAACTGACAAAAATCCATAGCCAAGTTAGTGGAGTTGCCACCACGTTCAACATGGCTTCATGAGTGCTTAGTCTATGCCACATGGGCATCATCGGGCACCAGCTACCCACATACAGTGGATAGGAAAGCTCATCCGGCTGTGCACCATAATGACCTGCATAAGTTCTCGCGCTGGCGGCAATGTCCACGGAGTTATTCCTCACGTAACCTAGCATTTGTGCGTAACTCAAGTACATGCCTACAGTTGGCTCAAATATCATTCGTAAGCTGGCATTATAACGGCCTGCAAAGCTGGCCAAAGTGTGCCAGACTGTGCCGCTTATTTGCAGTGCACCGCTGGCATTTTTATAGAGTATTGTAAGCGGCTCCGACTGATCTGGTAAAGTGTTAATAGCATGTCCATGCATATTCAACAACTTGTTGGGATACAACGCACAGTGGCTCAAAAGCTGAAAATCCGTTGCAAAAATCATATCTTCTAAACAAATTGAGATATTTTTATTAATTAAATTGCAATTGAAAGAAAAATCTTTAGGCTTTAAAATAAGTATTCTTACATGGTGATACGATATCTACGAGTTGCGCAATTTGTTGTTCAAGTTGGATTTTGTGGCCTGTGCAATATTCGCTCTTGAACAATATGTACATATTTTTTGCATATTTTCTAAACCAATTAAGATATTTTAATAAAATAAATTGTAGTTATAAGGAATATGTTCAGGCTTTAATATAAGTACTCATATGTGATGATACGATGTCTAAGAGCTGCGCAATATGTTGTTGAAGTTGGATTTTGTTGCCTGTGCAATATTCGCCATATTTATGAAGAAAATCTTAATGCTATATTTGTTCACATATCAGCAGTATTTTGTAAAATAATCATCTACATTTACATTTGAGGGGATATCTAAAAGACTTAACATTCTGTATTGGCAATGATATTCTATTATAGATTGGCCATGTGCCAAAATTTTGTGAAGTGTGGGAGTTAGTTTCTTTCCCGGATATTTTTCCAGTAGCAGCTCTGCAGTTTTAGTCGCATATTCACCAAATTTACTGCCGTTAAATTTTTTCTTACAATTCAGAATATTTAAAATAGTACCCAATCTTTTAAAAATATCTTCATCCACTCCAGTTATTTCTGACGTAGTTTTGTGTTCTTCAAAGAACTTGCGGGATGAGTTTCCATCAGTTGTATTACCATATCCATATTTGGGGCAATCGACTTTCAGTCCAAGTTTCTTATTAAAATCTTCTTGTATTTTTTTTTTCCAGAAACTATGTTTTTCTTTATCTGGAGTGTTGTCCTTAAATGAATCCATGCATCTAGTTCGGGCGTGCAATGGAGAAATACCAAATTCCAGATTTTCCTCTTCAATAAAAGAATTATCCAAATTTTGAAAATCCTTTTGTGTTTTTTTACAAAAAGCCCATGTCAAAGTTGATTTAGTGTTCCAAACATTTGGCAGGTCTTCCTCTCTTTCGGTGCGTAGACGTTTGAGGTTCTTCTGGCAAAATGTCAATATGGGTAAGTCCTTTTAGCCAGTTTTCGTGTCTCCTAACAAAGTTTTCTTTGCAGCGACTACAGTTTTGCCAATTTACTTTTATTTGGGCGTAAATAAGAGAAAGTTTAGCTTTTAAATCATCAAACTTATCTATATTTGCTTCCTCAACGTTAAGTTCTTTCACGATTGCCGAAACGAACTCCTTCGGAGTTATGGAGTTTCTGAACAACTCAAATAATTTTATGTTTTCCAAAGACATCGTTATACTTATAAAATCACTGCTTGCGAATTATATTTAAAAATACTTATTACTGCAATGTGTGTTCTTTTAAAGTTAAAATTCTATATATTCAGGCAAATATATACAAATATTAAGCCTTTATCCAGGAAAAAGTAACAGGTACAAATTAAATTATATTATATCTTTTACAACTACCTGGAAATACAAAAAAAGGATTGGTCAACCCTTTTTTTCAAATGTCACAGGTAGGCTATTTTTTTTTAAGTCAAAATATAAGCAAACAACTCTCAATTTAATGCCTGCATCTAGTGCATATTCTTCTTCTTATACCTGCGGCAGTATATTTTGTAGTTGGGTTTCCAGGCTTTTACTGGTCTTACAGCCAAACACGCAAATGCACGCAAATAATATTTTTAGAGTAGGTAAATAGATTAATAACAAACATATTTACGTTAAAAACAAAAAATACAGTAAATTGGGTTTTTTTTTATTTTCTTCAAAAGTTGAAAAAGTGGCCAAAATATAGTGGTTTAGGCAAACGGAAATAATGAAAAAACTACAAAAGATTGAAGCTGTTTTTTTTTTGTTTATGTTTAAATTTTATATACCTTTTTATAGAAACTAAAAAAAAAGCAATTGGCCTCATAGTTTTTTTACAAAGCAACTTTAAACATTAACTTTTATTCCAAAAGTTAAAATATTTTTTATAGTTGAAAATTTACTCAACTTTGAGCGGCTGTAGGAACTAAATTATTCTGCCAAATTGAATAAAATTTATATATTCGTGATCCTTAGAAAATTCTAAATCAGATACATGTATTGGTTTAATAAAATGATTACATCAAAATTTTGATTTTTGCAACGCTTTTGCGGCTGCCGAGCCACTGTGCAACGTCAGCGTGGACTGATAAAGATGTGTCAATAATTTAAAAACTGGAAAGGCTTGATAGCTGTAAAAGCGCCGACTGGAAATAAAGTTTTTATCTGTCAGCAGCACGTTGAGCATAAGTTGTTTAAAACACAATTTCAGAATACGTGCAACAAGTGCATCCATATTCAAAGGCCCAAGCTCGTTGCACACTTCCAAGATCACGGGTGCTTCTCTCATATAGTTGAGCAAGACGCTCAGCAAACGAATGATGTCCACATACTGCTCTGCCGGCAGGCAAACTATGGTAAGTATATTCTTATTCCACTTATTTCTCCACAGAAATGTTCTCGTAGTGTTAATCCAGAGCGTATTTGCCAGCAGTTCACTGTTGTTATTACTTGTAATCCCTAGTAACTGCTCCGTCCAACAGGAACACTGAGCCTTGGGTTTATAATAGAGAAGACTGTCGAAACTGGCATCACGTAATAAATGCTGCCAAAAGCTTAACAAATGTAGCGTCTCCGACGACATTTCTTATAGAACTGCTTAGATAAAAGTGGAAGGGCCTGCAGTTATATGGTCTCAAAAGAATTTTATGCAGTCAGCATTTTTAAGGGCTGACTTGCTTTTTATGAGCTATTGGAACATTTTTGTTCCTAATCCACAAACGAAATAATTATCCTCTTATAACACTTTTTTGTGGGGCTACACAACAACTTATTATAACCCAAAACCCTTTTGGTTAATGGCTTAAGATAACGAAATCAGCAGGAACTGTGTGGCCTTCGAAAATGAAGTAGACGAAATACTGATAAAACCGTGACCCTTACAAGCAGCACTAGAAAAAGTAAGTCCCAAGTACAAACTCCCCTATGACGTCCTACGCTCCACTGGGTGTCAAGAATAACTGAAGAAGAAAAAGAGACAATTACAAACGGGCCTTAAAAATTAACTCTTCTTTTGAAGGAACTTTATAGTTTTGGATCTAAGATTAATAAGTAGTCCTGCCCACCATTTTGATTAACCATCTATGCAGCAAATTTGACCAAGATAATATTTTAAAAACCTCAAGATTTCGTTTCCTATCCACCCAACATAAAAAAATAGAATTTCGAGCTCGTAGGACAACCTTTTTTAAGAATGTTTTGGGGACGAGGAGTAGTTCAAATATGAGAAATCGTGAGATGTTGTAAAATTGGCCACCCTAATGAAAATGGAAGGTTCATAATTTTTTTTTTATTTCCAAATCTTCTCTATTTTTTAAAAATTGAAAAAATTATGAAAAAGAAAATGTTGGATTATATATTACGTACCTATACGCTACGTAGGGCAGTTAAAAGTATGTGAAACCTGTCCAACCGAAAGAAGTATATCTCGACTTTTGCATTTTTTTTTTTGGCTGACAAAACAGGAATTAGTCGAGTTCCACAAATAGTAAATCAAATCAATTTAACTTATTTCTAGATAGTTGTGCCAACAAAAAAATATTTATTGAAATGAAAAGTTG
>JBAMAX010003956.1:0-30904 GCA_037043745.1 Chymomyza amoena
GCTGTTAGTTAGTTGCACATGTGCTTGCTGTAGTCAAATATATGTCATGTGCTATGCCAGCATTTCACCGAAACTACTTAAGCGCCGGCATTGACCTTATTTAAAGAGTTTGACGACAATTATAAAAATAATACCTTAAAATTAGCTTGAACTGGCGAATGTAACATTTTTTTGGAACCGAGCCAGCTCTGCAAAAATACGCAGCCTGCATTTTTGTTTATGCTACATACATAGATGCATATATTTGTACTTGAAAGCGATTTTTTTTATTGTTCTTGACCTTTTTCGAAATTGTTTGCCAATGCGGCAGTAAAACATTGAAAAACATTGTACTTAATATATGTATATAGTATATAAGCCAAACAAAAACAGCAGCATGTACATGATGTTGGGTTTGTGTTAAATTTGAAACCGCAGCTTAAACTGTCGGAAACTTTACAGCACTGTAACATTAGTTCCATTAGACTATTTCGGTTCCATTTAGTTCCGCTCTTAGTACACGCCCGGTCTAAGCTTTTCTTTTACGTACATACGTTATGTAATAAATTTTATGTTGACTTAGCATTTATTTTTTGCCTAGATAAAATTTACGCACACCTTTCGCTTAGACGACAGACATATACACACATTTTCATACATCATCTGTATGTACTTTGCGCTATTGATAAGCTTGTCTACTCCGCACTTATGACGATCGTTTACATGTCTCTATATATATGTATGTATATATGAGTATATATGTACATATATATATGCACACGTGCAGTTTCGTTTGAAGAGCAAGTGTGACTACTGTTGCCAACTGTCTGCGTTTCCTCGATTTCTCTCAAATTCTTAGTAGACGATATCGTATATATATAGTATATATGTATGTACATAATATATTGCTCATTTCTTCGCTCACTCTTTTCGCTGGTTCTTTCTCTGTTTCGCGCTCTCGCTGTTGAACTTGAAGCTGTCGTCGTCGACGTCGTTAGTAACAACTTGGGGGAAATATTCTCGCTCGCCAATTCCAATCCATTCACAAGCAATTTAGTTGTTGCCCGGTACAGACCATCTTTTTTTTTAAGGTGCTTAAATATAGTTGTTTTTTTTTTTTATTTTGTGCTGTGATATCAAACCGCAAACAAATAGTACGTATTGGTAAAAAATATTTAAGTAAAAATTAATTGCTAACAATGCTAAAGTTTAATTTAATAGTGCGTGCAATTTTTTTGAGTTTTTAAAACTAACTTTTTAAACAAACTAACTTGTGTGCAAATTAAAAGTCGTTATGCAATACATAATATCGTATTAAATCATAAAAGTTTAATGTTGTTTACTATTTATTTATATTTTATAGTAGTTGTAGTTGAGAAGAGAAACGTTTGCATTTAAGCCACGTGAAAGAAAGTTCAAAAAAAAAAAAGAAGAAACCTTTACGTTACGTTACGTCACGGGTGCGCGTGCTCTGTGAAAAGCTCTCTAGCCTGGCTATAGATCCCAACCAGCCGTAGCCGATTAGATAATAGTGGAAATAAATATAAATGGCAATGAATGAATATCTACGCAGACACTGGCATTGAAAAATGGCATGTGAGCTGTGAGCCAGCCGTGTTCTTTTTCTTATACATATGAACATATGTATTGGCGGTCAATTTGTATTACATAATTGAGATATTTTGGAATTTTTGATAAATAATTATTATGTAATTTTTATACACGAAATGATTTTTATTAGTTTAACTAAACATATGATGAATAATAGAGGCACATTTTTGTGCTCTTTGCTAATTTCTCGTTTGTTTTGTGTGAAAATGAAAAAAAAAACAAGTATTAGTATTCTATTTTCAATTGCTTTTGTATTGCCAATGACAAGGTTTTATTCAATAATTAAATAAAAACAACTAGTTACAGTCGGTGCAAACCGGCCAAGGGCGGCGTATTCAGCAAAATAATTGATGCATTTATCCCAAGATTCTTTTCCTGGCTGAGCTTAAGTGAAACTTCTTCTTAGCCTTTTGCGTTACAAACAGATTATGCAATAATTTTATAAATCTGAAAAAATCAATCATAATGTATTTATCTTTGTTATTGTAATGTATTCAAAATGATCTTTAAAATGGAAGTAAAAATTTATTGCATGGTTCATATTCTAACATGGTTCTTATTTTATACGTTGTTCAATACTTATTAATCGATATTAGTCGATTACAATTAATCATCAGTTATTAAATAATTGCATCTCACTCTGTATATAATTATTGTTTACTAATTGTTTAAAATTTTATAATTTTTGGTATGGTTTCTAATTTAAAACTAGAATTTGACCAAAATTGCCTTATATTTTGTAATTTATTGTATTATTTACCAATGGGTGTTGTTTTATGTGTTTTATTTTTTGTTTTTGTAAAAGTGTAACTAAGTGTAACGTGCATGTAAAATTCCAACAATCATCAACAATCAAATCATAATCATCATCATCATCAACAACTATCAAATTCAAAAATCATCGTCAACTGTTCAACAATTTGATTCGATTGATAAAGTATGTGCCAACTTTGGAAAAATGTTTTTACAGCAAAATGGGTAAAGATTTTGATGCTGTTGGATTCGCCAAGGATTTTGCTGCCGGTGGTATTTCCGCAGCTGTCTCAAAGACTGCCGTAGCACCCATCGAGCGTGTGAAACTGCTTCTGCAGGTTCAGCACATCTCGAAACAAATCAGCCCTGATAAGCAGTACAAGGGCATGGTTGATTGCTTTGTTCGCATTCCACGGGAACAAGGTGTTGCAGCATACTGGCGCGGTAATTTGGCCAATGTTATTAGATATTTCCCAACCCAGGCTCTGAACTTTGCCTTCAAGGACAAGTACAAGCAAGTGAGTACGAAAAGAAACACTGTCCAAGCAATTAAAGTCCAAGTGTGCTTTGCTGGGCAAAGGCTATAAAGCCAAGTTGATTCTGTATACTATATTGTATATATTTTATATTATTTTGTTTCAAGGTTTTCTTGGGTGGTGTTGACAAAAATACCCAATTCTGGCGTTACTTCATGGGTAACTTGGCCTCTGGTGGTGCTGCTGGAGCTACATCTTTGTGCTTTGTCTATCCTTTGGACTTTGCCCGTACTCGGTAAGTTATTTAGTTGACATTTGAAAGTAACCATAGTAACTATAATCACATCTTTTTAGCTTGGCTGCTGATACCGGCAAGGGTGGTCAGCGTGAATTCACAGGTCTGGGCAACTGCTTGACCAAGATCTTCAAGAGTGATGGTATTGTTGGTTTGTACCGCGGCTTCGGTGTGTCTGTCCAGGGCATCATTATTTACCGTGCTGCATACTTTGGCTTCTACGATACCGCCCGCGGTATGTTGCCTGATCCCAAGAATACCCCTCTGTACATCAGCTGGGCTATTGCTCAGGTTGTCACAACTGTCGCTGGTATTGTATCATATCCATTCGATACTGTTCGTCGTCGCATGATGATGCAGTCTGGCCGCAAGTCTACCGAAATCATCTACAAGAACACTTTGCATTGCTGGGCCACTATTGCCAAGCAGGAAGGTAGCGGTGCCTTCTTCAAGGGCGCCTTCTCCAACATTCTCAGAGGCACTGGCGGTGCTTTCGTTCTTGTGCTGTACGACGAAATCAAGAAATTGATGTAAATTTAATTTTTAAATTAATCAAACAACACAACAACAACCACAAACACTACCGGCTAATTTTATTAGACAACCCAAGTTTGAACAAAGCATCCAACCACAACAATAACCCAATATATTTATGAAAATGAAAAACAAAATAGTATAAAAATTACAACTAAGCTGAAACTGAAATATGATTAAAAATGGCCAGACAGACTACAATAAGATCAACCAAACAAAAGGATTTGCAACTATTATCATAAGAACACGATATATAGTATAGTATTTTGTGAAGTTCTTGTTCTTTTGTTGTATGTATTCCAAAGTCGAAAAAGTTCAACCAGAGACAGAACAGAACCCATTACAATACGAATGTTCAGCCTCATAAAAAGCAAACAACAATCCAGTTGAGGTTTGTTCAAAATATAAAAATATATAAAAATAGTAATTGCAAATGTTTTATTTCTATGCTGGGAATGGTTATACTTGGGAATTGGTTTATTCCGGCTGAAAAGTACCTATATATAGTCGGTTCGGTTTTAGCGCAACTGTGTCGATAAGTTTTTATTTCGTGCTGTGTGTATTGGATGTGGATGCGGATTATGTTGCCAATAATAACGAAGTAATTGTGGATCAGTGGAAATTAACGTAACCACTCATGCTGAGGAACATCAGAGATGTGCCGGACGGACTACTTTTAGAAAGGCATACAAATTTGGAGGCGTACTGAATTAGATGTGATGACTCTGCGCTATGGATAATGTTGAAAAATAAATTTGGCATCATTAGTTATATAAATAGTTCTGTCTTATATTTCTTGAATATTGTCGAAATTATTTACTTTCTAATAAAGTTATTAAAGCAGTGCTCCATATTAAAGACTATATCATTTCGTACTCTAAAAAAATTCATGATTTTAATTTGGATTACTAAATTACTTTTTGTTGATATTTCTAATAAGCCAAATTTATTAACAGAGTTCAAAATGGGCGAAAATGGAGGCGGCGGCCGCATTGGCAAGCGCGATCTCAAGACCTTATTAGACTTGATTTTAGGTGGCATATTGGCGGAAATGCCAAAAGCTGCACAGAAAGTACAACAGAAGGTCTCCAAGTGCATTATGGACTGTTTGATGCGTGTACCAGAGGATAAGGCTTTACCTTACTATGTAAGCTTCCAACAGAAGCACTCAACTTTGCTTTCAAGGATGCAAACCAGTTTAAAAGTGCTGCAGCAGCAGTGGCCAGCATTGTTTATAAGCAATTTTATTCCTCAGATATTCCTCGGTGGAATCGCAAAGAAAACTCAATTTTGGCCTCATTTCGGTGGAAATTTAGCATCAGGTGGCATAGCTGGCGCTACTGCTTCAGTGGATTTAGCTAGCACCCGGTAAGCATGCAATACTGTAGCATATTGCCTTAACATACTATTGACTATCTGTTCTTACAGTTTGTCTGCAGGATTGGGTGCACGTGAATTGGATGAGCATCTCATTGGTTGTCTGCTGAAGATGCCAAAGACTCATGGTCCTATGGTATAGCGTGCCCGTTCAGGACATTAAAATGCATCGTACCTTATACTTGGCTGACACTTTCCACGATTACCTTACCAAAGCCAAAGAGCACACCATTTTAGTATTACTTCCCTCAGTTACGACTTAATGATATAAATATAATCGTATACGATATTTACAAAAAATCTATCTCCAAAAATACTCTACTTCATTTTTGATGCGTGAGGATTAATGTTATTTTTTCGCATCTTTGGCCAATTCTTCTAAGAGCTTTTGCAGTTTCAAGATGCGGCATGCACGTGTTCCCTTATTAAGGATTAAGACATCTTCTGGAAAGTATTTAACACCAGCTAAGTGATTGCCGTGGTCTACTTATATGAGAAAAAGAGACTACAACTCATCACCATAATTGGCAAGACAATCCTGTTCGGGTCTTTACCTGTTGTAGTTTTGGCCTCTATTCGTCGCGATCTCGGGCTTGTGTTGTCCCACAAGTCAGTCCTAAATCCTCAGCATTTTGATCGACCCCATCCAACGATCTCAACTTTGGTCGACCTCATCTTCGGCTACCTACACACTGTCGAAGCATTATTCGTTTAGGAGGATAGTTATCGACTACTATTACTACTACGAATTCTGAACTCCTAAGTGGAGCATAGAGCCTCATAAATTAACTTAAATCTAACATTGTTATCCGCATTAACATTAACGTCATTCCATGTATAACTGGCTTTTCGCATTTCTGCTTCGATTATACGCCTCCATGTCCTAGCTGGCGCCGCGAGACGTCTAGAACCTTGTGGGTTCCAGCGGAGAGCTTGTCCGGCGATGTAGTTGTTTGGTCGTCTTAATGTGTGGCCGATCCAGTTCCATTTGCGGCGTTTGATCTCCTACGCTGCTTGTGTTTGCTCCGTGCGTGACCATTAATCGTTGTTTGAAATGCTTTGGGGCGACCAAATTCGAAGAATTTTCCTTAGGCACCGGTTTACAAACACCTGAATCTTAGAATTTATGCTGGATGTTGAGCACAGACTTCACGTTAGAGTTAAATATGCGAAGTTTCGTTTTGGTGGCAACTTGACTAGATTTCCATATTGGCCCCAATTGTGCAGAAGCAGATCTCGCTTTGCAAATGCGTGATTTGACGTCTTCGTCCGCAGTGCTTCTGTTGGTAACTACGCTGCCCAGATAAACAAAAGATCGAACGCTATCCCACCTTTCATTCTGTAGTGTAGTTGTTGATTTTTTCAAGATTGTCTTGGAGATCGGAGCATTTATGGCATAATAAACATAGATCGTCTGCGTATTGAAGATCTTCCAACTGATTCAATGGGCTCCATTGTATGCCTTTGCGGCCCTAGAGTGCAGATCTGAGTATCTCTTCTAAAGCCAACACGAAGAGTAAAGGCGATAGCACGCATCCTTGCCTAACTCCAGGTTTAATTGAAAATGAATCAGAAAGTAGACCAGAATGGCTGACCCTACATGTGAAATTATTGTATGTGGCTTTGATCATGTTGATAATCTATTCCGGCATGCCTCGGCTGTGCAAAGTGCTCCACAGAAAAGGGCGTTTCAGGCTATCGAACGCTTTCTTAAAATCAACGAAGGCTAGATTGAGCTATCGACTACAACTATCTTTAAAATATTTTGAAGTGTTATGTCTATTTGACGTCAGATTAATTCGTCCCTAGTCGTTTTATTTGTGGGATACGTTATATAAATCGGTGTGGCCCTTCACTTCTTTTATCAAAGCTATTTTTTTTTTTGCTTGTTTGTAACCGAAATTGTTGCCGTTGAAACTGAAAAAAATGGTCCTACGCTGGCGCCATCTAGATGTCAAAAACTTTTGATTTGTTGTCAGAGCTTTTTGCGCTGCTGCGTACGGGAATTTCTAAAGCGTGCAAACTTTTAATTTTATAAAAATTTTTTTATTTTAGAAAAAACAATACATTCACAAAGAAAGAAACATGAGCAACCTTATACATACTACTACACAGATGTTTGCTTCTGTTCTGTTTTTTTTTTTAATATATGTAGATTTGTTCTTAAACTTTTATAAATGTTAGCAAATGTTAAACAAACTACTAAATATTATATTATGTAATTATATAAAAGCAAATCAAGTCAAATACATATATATGTATTTATATATATATAGAGAGAGAGAGAGAAAGGTATAGAGTGAGAGAGGGAGGGAGGGAGGTTGGGAGAGTTTTACAGAGGTTGCATTTTGCTGGACGATGACTCAGCTTTAAAATTAAACTTTTTTAATTTATGAATTAAACTTAAATTGTTTTTCGTTTTTGTGCAGTTTTGTACGATTTAGTGATTTAGTGTTGTTGTTTATATTTTTGTTTTGTTGTTTTTTTTTTTATATAGTATGTATGAATGATAGTTTTTTTGCTTAATGTATTTCTGATAAAGGTGCTACGATCTGTGGTGACTTTACGATCTCGACTAATGCGTGGCTCCCGATTTGTGGGCTAGATATAAAAAGTAAGTGCCCGCTGCATAAGCCAAGAAGTTAAACAGTCCAAAAACGCCAGCTGCTATATTGGTTCCATGGGCTAAAGATGTTCCGTAACCAGACCATTTGGCCAACTGGACAACAAAGGCAATGAAGTACAGTACCGTCAGTATGGCCGTGTTTATCAGCTCCTACAAGCAGGCCAAGAGAACTTCAAGTTATTAAAACAATTGCATAAAGATATTCAATTTTTGATAATACCGTGAATATCCAGTTGACAGCTACATTGAGAGCCTCTCGAATGCCCAAGAAATAGGCCGCCATCCACAGAATTGTGGCTATAAAAGAGATGACTACAACGAACAGGAAAAATGACGTTGCTGAAATGAGCGCTGGAGAGGCAAGGGCCATGCAAATTATTCCAAGAATCTGAAAGAAAGAAATTGTAAAACAAAAAAGTTTATATAACATAAATCTTGAAGAAACGAGCTTAAACTAAATTCTTAAAAAAGAAGAGATGAGATGAGCCGAACGAGAAAGAAATCTTAATATGCCGAAGCGAAGAAAATTACTTAGAAGCAGGGCCGTAGAGAGATCGGGGCCTCTATCAATTTTTCTGAAAAAGTGTGAGATCAACATTAAGAAAAGTATAGAAAGGATTTCTGAGAGAATTGATAATTTGATGAGATCACTCTTGAAAAAAAGAGGTCCCTCATCCCTCCCTCTCGTCGGGCCTGCTTAAAAGTGAAAGTTTAAATTAAATTTATAATTCAAATTTATTATTATAAAAAAAGTTGAAATTTTTTCATAATTTTTAAAATTAATTTTATAGTATTGATAGCTTGACTTTAAAAGTAAGAGAACTCAAAGATGGCTGTCTTTTAATACTGTACGAACTCCTATTTAAAATATAATAACCAGGGATTGCAAATAAGAGCTAAAAAGTGCTTTGCAAGCCACAACGTATCGCATTTTTTCAAAGGACTATTCGCATTAACGATAACTTCTTAATTTTTATATTAAATACAAATTTATAAATAAAAATGGCGTACGTTACGTGGGGCGCGGACAACTTTGGGATACCCTGTACCTCTAGCTTCCAATAAAATCCAGTTCCTTCATAAAAAACCAAAAACACACGAATTTTTAAGCAAACATTTTTTTGTTGACCGATCGTTCCTATGGGAGCTGTATGATATAGTCAACCGATTTTGATTAAATTTGACACAGTGCTTCAATACCTCAAGCTCAAAGCTCTGAATGCCAAATTTAGTTTAAATATCTTTACAAACAAACGAAACACAACGAATTTTCTTCAAAAATCAATTTTTGGAAGATCGGCCTTATGGGAGCTATATGATATAGTCAACCGATTTTGTTCAAATTTGATACAATGCTTGGGTACTCCTAAAAACCTCTGAATGCCAAATCTGGTTACGATATCTTTATTAAAAAATTAAATATAGCGAACTTTTTATAAAACAAAGTTATTTTGGCGGATAGGTCCTATGGGAGCTATATTATATAGTCAATCAATTTTGATTAAATTTGGTACAGTGATTGGGAACTATAAAAACTTTCGAATTGGTTAAGATATCTTCATAAACAAAAGAATTATTCATCTACAACTTTTTTTTTCCGAGGTTGTCTGAAACACCCCTATGGTAGCTATATAATTTAACCCCGATATAAAAAATATAAAATAAACTTGTCTCCTATGAAATAATATGGCATCCAATGTGAAAGTTTGGTTACTCTAAGCTCTTACCATCTCTGAGATCTAGGCGTTCAAACGGACGGACGGACATGGGTATATCGACTTCTCTATTCACCCTGATCATATTTTAGGTAACTTTGGGGTGTCTCCGACGACTTCTTCTATATGTTACATACATTTTCGGCTTACACAAACTTAATACACCCTTTATACCATATGGTACAGGGTATAAAAAATCATGTTATATAATCGTACCAAATTTGAATGAATGAGTTACGAATTAAGACATGCCAGAAAAATCATTACAGAAGAGAAATTATTTATATTAAATATTTTATTTTTATTTTATTTATTATATTTATGATACAAATTTTTTTGTAATTATGTACAATAGAAAATTGTCAATCGTTTATTTCTAATTTTTGTCTAAATATTTTATTGATGATTTCATCTTCCTTTTACTCTTAATCGCTATCATTAACCCAAGAATTTCCAAAGCTAGTAGCTGCAAAAAAATTTTCCACACTGTTTACTTTTAATAGCACCTTATAAAACATAAAATGTTAGGTACATTTTAAAACCAGTCACGAACTAGTCCTTTTTTCGGTCAAGATTTTTCGGCGAACTGTTTTATGGTAGACAAGTTTTTCAGAATGGCAGCTTAACGACTTACATAGAACAATGGATTTATCGAAAAAACACCCTATAAAAACATTGAGTGCCTCAAAAAAAGAACTATAAATATGTCTAACACTTTGACTTGATTTTCAATACGTAGTTATCATATATTAGTTCATCTTAATTAAATATACGCAAGTGAGTTAACCATATACTGTCATCTATGTAGCTGTTGTACATATGTACGTACTATATACTATATATGTCTAAATGACGTGACCCTTTAAGTCAACTCAGACTGCAACGACGATTCCGATGACATAGTACTTTAAATATTTCTTAAGTAGGCGTCATCTTCAATATTTGTTTATTGTTTAGAGAATGAACTCGTGTTCTCCGTTTTCAGACTTGTCAGATTTTTAATGTTTTTATTTATTTGTTAACACATACATGTGTAGAGACATACATACATACATACATACATACATACTGCTATCTAGCATATCATTCTGGATAAATCTGTCTGTGTTTATATACTCGTACTACGTATTGTTTATCACAAAGGCAATATTTATTTTTTGGTTTCGATTTCGGCAAGTGATTAGGTATATATATCTTTATATACTTACATATGTATATATATGTAAAAGGTACTTAAATCGGTTGCATATGGAAAGTGAAAGCTGATACATAGTCAGCCGTTGGCCTAAGCCAAGTCTAAGAGCGTATTGTGTCGTTAGCCGCCTCTGACAAAGACGACGACAACAATAATGCTAGTCTAACAGGTTGTATATATGTACATGGTTATATGTATATATATACATATGTATATGTTGAAGTCATGCATATAGAGAGTCACCAATTTGCAACAAGGCAAAGGCCCCACCCGCTCTCTGTCATAACTCAGTTGATTGAACTTATTTTTAATTCTAAATTTTTGATATTGATTGATGATGATACTAAAGCAAAGATAATCACAGCTCACAGATTTATATCAAGGGTATACATAGATATATATAGTATATAACAAAAAAGCAGAAGTAGGCATGACAGGCAGCAAGATCTCAGGGACTAGAAGAGCCAGTGACTTCAATTCTACTATGTTCCTTGCGTAGGTAGAAAACCAGTTTTAAAAATTCTGCCGTTCGAAATTATTTAAACAATGAATTTTTTCAGAATTTCGGGTAAGACTTTAGGATACCCTTTGCCAACCAATTTAATCCGCTATTAATTTTATTTTATTATATTATAGAGGGTATAACTAATCTGCGTCTCTAGACTGATGGGTGAACTTTTTAACGATATATGTAGGTACACCTTCTCACATCTAGAACTGGCCATACACTTGGATTTACAATATAAAAGTTGAAACAAGAAAGCAAGTTAAAAATTAAACATTATATCAAAGAAAGTTGACCACCGTTGACCAAAAGAATAAGGCATAATATAGGATTAGGCAAGGATGTTCGAAGTGGCAAGTCAAGATAGCTTAAGATAGAAGAAGTGACCATTCGAAAGACAGGAAATTATAAAAGCTATTATAGTTACAGCTAAGACACGGAAAGAAGCGTTTGTAAGGCTAAAGATCGAAAATTACGAGTTGTTCGAGAAGGTATGACAAAAGTAACTTTGCTAAGAAGAACATTGGACTCGATAAGACCGAGTAATACCTTCCTTATGGAAGAATAACACGCCATGGCATGTTCTGCGATGATCTAAGGAAGGCAATTTTATAAAGCGAAGTCTATCAGAATATGGCGGCAGTCGGATGTGTAGGTTCCAGTTTAAGCCACGAAGTACAAAAAGGAGAAATTGCTTTTCTGCGAACTAAATCGTGTCCTGATAAACGTAGTATTGAGTGCTCCAAACGCAGGAACAATATTCTAAAATAGGACGGACGGGAGAGATATAAAGAAGTTTGGTTGTGTAAGGGTCGTTAAACTCTTTAGACCAACGCCAAGAACATCTCTAGCTTTATTGACGATGTTGCAAATATGGCTATTAAGTTTAAGGTTATGATCAAACAAAACACCAAGGTTGGACACACTCTCGATGCGTTCTGAGGTAAAAGATTCTAAAGAATAAGTAGGAAAATAAGGAGCAACACGATAACGTTACATTTTGAATTGTTGAGAAAGAGTTGGTTGATATTGCACCAAGATTGCATATTATCAAAATCATACTGAAGAAGTAAGTGCTTATAATTATCGGAATAGGACAGACAGAGTTTGACATCATCCGCATGCATAAGAATGCGAGAAGACGAGATTACTTGAAGGAAATTATTAAAAAATAAATTAAAAGAAGTGGGCCTACCTTGAGGTAGCCTTGAAGTGACCTTAATTTCTGTAGATTCGCAGCCTTTAAAAAATACCTTTTGAACTCCATTGGATAAATATGACGATATTCAACTTAAAAGGCAAGACGGAAACCCCAGACGAGACAGTTTAATAAGTAGTAGTCTATGGATTACCTAGTCAAATGGTTTACTTAAGTCAGTATAAATGACTTCGGTTTGTTTTTGTTTTTTTTCGTAAAAGCAATATTAATAAGAGACGAAAGCTCTAAAAGATTAGTAAAAGTGGACCGACGTTTTACAAACCCACCCATGTTGGGAATCCGACATTAAAGAGCGACAGAAATGTTGCAATTGTGAAGTGACAGGCCTTACAAAAACTTTTGGAATTGATAAGCTTGGCAATACTACGGTAGTTCTCAATGGACTTGGAACCTCAAGAACTTCGAAAAACATCGGTACGTATACGCAATGTAGATTTTTAAGGGTGATTCAAAAATATGCAGCTAGACCTAGCCGGATTATAAAATCCTAATCATGCTTCAGCTCTTTAAAAACATTTTTTTAATTTAAGAAAAAAATATATATATGGGGATTTAGGCAATCCCGATTTTGACAATATTATTTAAAATTTTTACAAGTCAAAAAAGACGAAAAGAATCTTGTTATTGCAAAAATATTATCTTTAGCTTTCTGGCATATGGTAACAAAAAAAAACAGAAAAAGAATCTGATACATCAAAGCGAGGTCCGACAGCGTAATACCCTTTATTGCATATAACCTACCTATATCTGTATGTTTCGTAAATTTCTACCGATTTATAACAGAATCGAAAGTTAAGTTAATCAAAGTCAAGTTAAGTTAGTCAAATCGATTTCTTTTCCATTCTCAGCACTTTGTCGTTAAGATTGTGCTACGTAGGGTATATAATTTAAGATACATATATGTATACCTATATACACTTTGTATCTAAATATAAGCAAATTTCATTCATAACGTACTTTCAGAATCTGCTCTATATGTACATATATACCATATGTATATACTAGGTACATACATATATGGGCTACTGTTGTATTGCTGCTTTTACTTTTGAGTTTACTTTTCAGATGAATTATTATTATATCATTATACACAGCACATAAATATGCACATTAATATATATATATGTACATATGTACCTTATATAGCTGAACATATACAAACGCAAAATTTAATATAATGACAATAATTATTAACTAAAAAGATGAGCTCATTTGTCAAAAGTATATATAGTACATATGTACATGTATGTAAGTACTTATATACATAAACATCTAAGATTAGTATCTTTTGATTCATTTCATTCAATTTTCCTTCCAGTCAAGAAAAATTCAAAGTTCTTGTTGTTGTTGTTGGCTACTAAAAATTGGTTTAACTTTTAAACCTGAACTGAACATTGTGGATATGATTTGATTATATTTTTGTATTTTCAATTGCATAGTGCATGACCATTATCTTATCGGATGGATTGATTAAAAACCAAAATTAATAAAAAAAAAAAGAAATGTATATAGAGAGTAAGCTCATGTCGCGAATACAATATACTCTATATACACAATGTAAATATATATAGACTAGTTTTTGCCATTAAAATGCATTTTGGACGAATGAGCTAAGATCTTTTTAAAAGCTAAACGAAATATTTAAAATTTCTTAGTCAGACAAAAATATATTGTATCTGATGAGTACATAAATCAACTTGTTGCTTATGTACAAAAGATATATGTATGTATAGCTTGGAAGATACATTTAAGCATGTAATACCAACAAGAGTATACATATGATATTATATTATATAGTCTACAGGCTATTGTAATAAGCAAACATAATGTACTTTGCTATATACAATGTACATTAAGTATACGCCACAACAATAAATTCCCCTACCTTGTCTTAACGCTTTGTCAACTTGGTAATCTCCACTCAATACAGTAATTACACTATCAGGTGACTTATCAACGGGAGCATGAGTAATGCCCCAGACCCATTATCTTAAGTGGCCTTGTGAAATTGGCCAATGAGTAGACAAACAAATTGTACCCATGGCAAAATTCGTTAGCCTGCCATATACCAAACAATTATAGTATGCAAAGTACATAAGTATATGTACATATATACATACTATATATAGTATATAACAAGAGTAAAAGGGCGGACGGACACGCATAGTCCCAAACCAATTTGAATTAAGCTAATCGATTAGATTTGGTATATACTTTATTGCGTATTTTTCTATATATACCCAATTTTTATACAAAATATTAACATACATTTCTCTGCTTGCGTCATCTAGCGACAACAATAACTTGCTGCCGCCATCTAGCGGCCGTATTGTCAATGCGACATTAAATAACTTTTTCTTTATTTAATAGCTATAAATATTGTAAGCCCTAAAACTATTTGATTGCTTACTAATGAATTTAAATATTTTAATTCTAATATAGCTATATACTCGATGTAAAACTCGATTACAAGTTCCGAGATTTTTGTGTTTAATTCAAATCAATCTTTACTTGTATTGTACTATATTTTATTTGCATATTTTTATTGTAGCCAAATCTCAAAGTTTTTCCTTTTATTGTATTTCTTATACCCTATAAGTATTATAGATTAGGGTTATATGCTAAAGTAACAAAAATTGGTTTGTATTATGGACAAAATGTTAATATCGATTTTTTTTTGTATTAGGTTCCAAAGTTCTTCACATTTCTTTACACCAAATTTCTATGCAGCTGAATTTTCTTCTTCTTTCCCCGAAATTACGAACATACTTTGAACCCCCGATGATGACTAAGTTTATCGCTTTTTTAAAATATACCAGCCTAGGGGGAATCCTCGTCCGTCTTTGATAGGCCAACAATCGTCATACTCCGAAATCGCCAAAATATTAAAGTGTTCAAAAAGTGGTATTCAGAAAACGAGTTCAACAACCAGAAAGACAACCAAAACAGCCACTTATTAAAGATCTTCATGACACATCGATACGAAATCTATGCCGAAATAAATTTAAATTCTACGAAGTTTTAGGAAAGGTAATGGGACATGTTGTCCGATTGTCGCATCTCTCAAGCATTCTTGCCAAGATATGATCCAAAGCGAACATTTGAACTCCTGCGCTTCGATAAAAACAAGACTAGGATGGTGGTAGGCGTTGTAACGGGGCACTGCACCATAGGCAATAAGGCTAAGCACCTGCTATGCGACTGCCCGGCGCTTCTTAGAAGAGGTACCCAGTTTCTGGGTAACCCATTCTTTGAGGATCTGGGTAGTCTAGCATATTTGTTTATAGCGGATCTGGCTTCTTTCGTCGAATCCTCAAAATGTTCTGCAACATGAGATTAGGGATGTACAGTTTTTGATCTTCCCCTACAACGCCTCCCTTTCTTCAATTCCTTTCCTCCATTACTTTTAATAAGGCAACACAATGGACCTCATGGTCTCTGGGTGATCTCATTAACCTAACATATAAAGCATTAATGCTCAATATAAATCACTAAATTTGTGAATTATGATATTCGGAATTGGGAACTATAGTCCAGTTTCCGCATTGGGCAATTTATTCATTTTTTTCATGGCATAAAGGTTTTTTTTTGGCTTTTTTAAAGAAAAAAATATTCTTTGAGAACCCTAAGAGTAATCTTCGCAGTAAATTGTGTGGCCCACTTAGGATCCCGCTTAATGTATGTCAAGTTAATGCGTGGATCGTTTAATGGAAATCTGAGCTGCGGTCTGACGAGTCAAAACTTAATTATTTTGGATGTAAGTGGAGCTAGTTCGCCGCCACAACCGCCTGAGATTAATCCTTTAGACCTTATATGATATAAGTTCTACACGCATGTAAGAGATCTGCAATCATTTGGGCTTCCTCGTATATGGCAACGTCTCTCAGGTCTAAGTGGCAAGACATTGTAGTATAAACACCAACTAGGAACTACTTATGCAGGGAGAGGGAGTTGGTGTAAAGGGTATTATTAAGTCTGCCCTAAAATTTGTCAGAGACCCCCTGGCACTAATGAAGTCAATAGAGAAAACCAAAACCAATTTGAAGTCAAGAGTCTTCCAAAGACTTTACTAATGTAACTTATGGCAGGGTATCCCAATGTCGTCGCATTCGACTCTATCCATTCTTCCTCATCATGTACTGTGTACTGTGTTGGCGGCAAATGTGCAACCGGTCAGCCGTGGGTTTCCACACCTACCACATTGTACAAGCGGCGCGGCGGATACATAGACTCAAATAGTCGTCCACGCAAATACAATTTTATATGTACGCTTATACATACATATATACATGGACAAATTTAAATGTAGCATTTATATGTACATACATACATACATACATACAAATACGCCACCTATTGAGGTCAACTTTGTGAATTCAAACAGCTGCTCCGCGGTTCCTCTGGAATTTGTGTATATGGCCGAAGGTTAAGGAGCACATAAAGTGTGTGCCAAAGCACTATTTAGTTTAGTATATAGATGGATGTGCATATATTTCTAACAGTTCTTATATATCAACGATTAAAACCATAAAACTAGCTTATAAAGTTGGGTGGGAGGAAAAACTAAACTGATTGTCTAAATTGACAGGTGTGGTAAAGGATTATACATATGCATACAAAAATATATGTACATGTTGTACGTACTATGTACATATATGTATATACATATGTATAGTTAGATAAATATTTGATAACGATTTGGCCGACAAGGCGGCGTATACGAAATGTACACCTGTGTGGACGGTATTGAAGCGAAATATTTGAACGTTATCAGAGTCGTCGGCTACTCAACAAACTATGTACAAATATATGTCCATAGCACATAGTACATACATACTAAATATACATAGATACTATATACAACAAATCATTTTATGGAAACCGCTGTCAACTCAAATACGATACGATATTTGGGCATGCCAATGCCATTACCATATATATTTCAATTATATAGGTACATATACTATGAGCACATTTTGGAAGCTTTCATCTCTTCTTGGCTCGGATCGGATCGGGTACTTACGAATTGCACAATTTTTAATATGCCCGGCACCGTTCTGAAATATTCAAGATTTATGCGTATGGCGCTCCAGCCACTATTGCCGACAGGTGGCCCTGTGGATGTTGTTGTTGTATGCTCGACGGTGACCACAGTTTCCACCATGATGATGTGTTGTTGTTGTTGTTCGAAAAGTCCTCTTCAAAAAATTATATATATATTTTATTGCCGAGGGCGCGCTTTTTTTTGAAAACTATTTTTAAACACTTTTTTCACAAGACGTCGTTGTGTTTGTCACAGTAAAAACACACATAAAAAAAAAACAAAATAGATATTGCGTTTTCTATATACACCGTGTGTATGTGTGTGTGTATTGGCGGAGCATAAATTTAAACCATGTATTTGAAGAGTGTATATAGAGCTGACTGACTGACTAGCTGGCCCGCCTAAAGTTAACAATAAATAAATAAATATCTACGACAACACACCGAAAAAACAAAAAAAAAATATATAAATAAATAAAAATATCTATGTGTATATAAAGTAAATAAGTCCGCGGCGAACGGAACGACAAACAAACAACGAGACGTCTTTAACGACTGACAACAACTGCCCGACTGACTGACTCTGGCAACGACTACTTGTATAACGGTTAACTTGGAGCTCGCTCACATGCTCACAAATACTGTTACGTCATAGCCAAAGTGTACACACACGCACACACTAACACACACGCACAGTCACCACGCTCTCTCCCGATCTCTCTCACTCTCTCGCTCTGTGTCTCTAACGTTTAATCGTGCCCCACTCGTTGAGCCGCCGCCCATTCCCCCAACCCCTACCCACTTTACGCTACACTGCACTGTAGAATGGGTGAACTTGTTTTGCTTGCTGCGCCTGCGCAGCGTACACGACGACGCGTCGCATCGCGACGCGACGCTCAATGCGACAATCTTGACGGTTTTTGTTTGCCACTATGGAGAGCCATCAAGCCCTCCCAATACACTATAAATTAGTGTGACCCATCAACCAACATTGATGCAACATTCGTTGCGGCTCATAGCTGGTTTAGAAAGAATTTTTCTTCCTCATCCTCCCTTAAATCTCAAAAACCAGATCAAAGACCCTGAGTTCTTTGGGAACACGGTTTGCGCTTAGGGTCAACGGCAGCTAAGAGGTTTCAATTATAATGGGTAGGCAACGCATTAAAGAGTGCACTCATCGAATCGTATACCTCAATGGGGAAAAGAAAATTGATTTTAATACTAAGTAGTTTTTGCGCATAATGCAAGGGGCGAAAAAGTTCTTAAAAATAGATTTTTTTATTTACCAAATGCAAGTCACTTTGCCTAGCAGCTTCCTTAAAAGCTGAGCGATCTGCGTTGGCACATTAAGGAAATTTCTGGGGATATAATTGTCGCAATGTATAGAAAGGAATATAAAAGGCTTTTTTATACCCTGTACCGTATGGTACAAAGAGAAACATATAGAAGGAAATGTCGGAGACACCCAAAGTTACCTAAAATATGATTAGGGTGAATAGAAAAGTCGATATACCCATGTCCGTCCGTCCGTTTGAACGCCTAGATCTCAGAGATGGCAAGAGCTAGAGTAACCAAACTTTCACATTAGATCCCATATTATTCCATCGGAGACAAGTTTTTTTTATACCCTGTACCGTATGGTACCAAGGGTATATTAAGTTTGTGCAAGCCGAAAATGTATGTAACATACAGAAGGAGACGTCGGAGACACCCCAAAGTTACCTAAAATATGATCAGGGTGAATAGAGAAGTCGATATACCCATGTTCGTCTGTCCGTCCGTGTGAACGCCTAGATCTCAGAGATGGTAAGAGCTAGAGTTACCAAACTTTCACATTAGATCCCATATTATTCCATAGGAGGCAAGTTTATTTTATTTTTTTGATATCGGGGATAAATCATATAGCTCCCATGGGGGTGTTTGAGACGACCTCGACAAAAAAAAAAGCGTTTTAGATGAATAATTCATTTGTTTATGAAGATATCGTAACCAAATTTGGTATTCGAAAGTTTTTAGAGTTCCCAAACACTGTACCAAATTTGATCGAAATCGGTTGACTATATCATATAGCTCCCATAGGACCGATCGGCCAAAATAACTTTTTTAAAGAAAAATTCGCTATATTTCGTTTTTTAATAAAGATATCGTAACCAGATTTGGCGTTTGGAAATTTTTTAGACCTCTTAAGCAATGTGCCAAATTTGAACAAAATCGGTTGACTATATCATATAGCTCCCATAGGTCCGATCTTCCAAAAAATCGATTTTTTAACAAAATTTGTTGTGTTTCGTTTGTTTGTTAAGATATTGGGACCAAATTCGACATTAGTGAGTATTTTATAGTTCCTAAGCACTGTACTAAATTTAATCCAAATCGTTTGACTAGATCATATAGCTCCCATAGGACCAATCGGTCCAAAAACACGTTTTTTATACAAAATTCGATGTGTTTTGTGTGTTTGTAAAGATATTTGAACTAAATTCGAAATGGTCTATTTTAAGGTATTAAAGCATAGTGTCAAATTTAATCGAAATCGGTTGACTATATCATATAACTCCCATAGCAACGATCGGTTAAGAAAAAATAATTTTTGCTTAAAAATTCTTCGGTGTTTGTTTTTTTATGAAGCAACCGGATTTTATTGCAAGCTAGTGTTACTGGGTATCCCAAAGTCGTCCGTCTTTTTAATTTAAACAATCCAAAACCTTCCGTAAACAAGTATTTTTTGGAACTCAGAAACGCATGTATCGAAAATAGTGTATGTTCTTTTTGGAGGGTTTCTCATAACCTTTGGGGATTTTTGGAACTGCGATTCGGATTCATTCGTTTGCTAATGATTTTTACGTTTTTTGAGGCAAGTCAAATAATACTCTCATTGGTTTGTCTCTTTGCCATCCAGATATGCCGAAGAGTATATTAAATAAAGATCCGTTCGGGATACCACGCAATATTTATTTGTTTTACAAATCATATTGTGAGTCTAAGAAAATAATAATCTTGGAAAGATTTTTGTGATCGTGTTTTGGGCTTTATTCAATGTTCAAAATAAGCAATTAAAACTGCTAAAAAAATTACAAAATAGCAATATTAAAAAAAAAAACTTAGGTGCAATCATGGGGATCCCTGTTAGACATTAATGTTAGTTTTATATATTATAAAAATAAATATATATTTATATAGTGTATAGTATATACAAAATAAGTACAAAAAACTTGATTTGACTTAGAACCGAGCCTGGGACTCGAGAATGATTTACATTCCGTAAAAGTTACTCATTCTAAAAACTTACCTTACCTTATGAGTGTATATCAAAGCGGCATACTAATTACATGTTTTAGGACAGAAATCAATTTTCGTTCTCATTAAGATCCTATGAACAGTACGAAAAAGAAATGAAATAATCCAAAATATAGTTACCAAATAATACCTAATTCCGGTTTAGAATTTTTTTTACATCGTATACAATTTGAACTGCACGAATTATTATTATTTATTTATTTTAGTTTTATATTGCATTTGTATATGTATATAGTTATTATATTTGGGGAGGCGGGGCAGGTTTTTGGACAAAAAGTGGACTAGATAATTATACAACAATAAAATTATTGCATACGAATCGAATACATTTGCGGAACATCTGCACTGATGTGCCCAGTTACAGATTAACCACACATTAGGAAATTTGAAAATCTTTTACTACTAGTCGACAATTTAGGTCTTTTTTGTTTTTTTTTGCCAAACGAGGCACGATAATTTTGTAATCTAATCAAGAGTGGGCGCTGTGGCATCTGTATGCTCTGCCCTAATTGCTAACTCTGCAAGCTGTATTTGCGAAAGTATTGATGGTTCTATTAACACTGGCGTGGATGGCGATGGCGATATTGATGGTGATGATGGTGATCGTATAGGTGGCTGGGTAGGTGATTGTATTGCTGTCTCTGAAGATTGCTGTCCTTGCGTTTCTGTATTTACGCGTAAGGCTGGCAAAATTAGCGGCCAACGAACAAGTGCACTGGCACTTGAGGGCGAAGTTGTTGGCGTCGCAGCGGTTTTAAGCGCAGCTGTTGATGTTGACGGCATGTCATCTGTTTTGCATGCATCCTTTTGTTGCTCCTTAGATTCATCTTTAGTGGTGCTTTCAGTTTTCAAACGCGTTTGTTCCTTTTCCTTCTCCTGATCGGCTATCTTCTTAA
Organism: Chymomyza amoena; assembly: GCA_037043745.1. Classification (NCBI taxonomy): domain Eukaryota; kingdom Metazoa; phylum Arthropoda; class Insecta; order Diptera; family Drosophilidae; genus Chymomyza; species Chymomyza amoena. The sequence goes on from JBAMAX010003956.1 coordinate 21,522, forward strand.
GGTAGCTTTTGTCTTGCGTAGGGCACTCCAAATGCACACAGTGGAAAATCTGTATATTGGACTAATTAACAGTTTCGTCTTTCCAAATGGTAATCAAACTATAAACTATATGTAGTTAAATCTAAATTTACCTCATTTGCTGTGTTTCGTGTTCCCACAATCCGAATGAAAACAACAGGACGCGGTGCAAAATGAAAGTTTTGCCAAGATCGCGCCTTGTCGTTACGCTTGTCTACAACCACTTGCCAGTCCTTTCGGTTCGTTGAAGTTTCTATGTAGAAACTATAAGTGCGGTCGTCACAGTCCCATAACAATAATCGCATAGAGCCCACGTAATAGGGCTGGCCCAAACGTACGACAATTTCACCACTGCCTAATTGGTGGCAAGTGTATCCAGAGTCCCAGTCATAGCGTAAGTAGTCACCATTAATGAGAGCGTTGCGAGTGCGGCTGACGCCATCAGTAACTATAGCGCTCATTTCTATAGTGGCCACATTCGCTTTTGGTGCTACAAAGCCATCTACAAGATTGGGAACATTGGCGGTATGCATGGCTTCCAGGCCTACGACGTGAAAAACCTTAAAAGCATAACAAAAATTATTTTAAAAATGCATTCCTTCTTGACTTCAAAAGCATATTTACGCGATTAACCGTGTTTTGTGTGCCCACAAGTCTTATATAGCGCACTGGGCGGGCAGCAAAGTATAAATATTGCCATGAACGGCAATGAAAGTCGCTGTAATCCACAACTCGTTCCCAGTGCTGTTGATTCCCAGATACCTCAATAAAGTATGAGTACGCGCGGCTATCACGATCCCAAAGCAGCATACGTATATGGTTCACCATGCACATGGTGCCAAGCTCGACGACAATTCCGGCATCGTTGTTATCTGTAATACAATGTCGCGTATAGCCACGCTCCATGTCATAGGTTGTGACGTCGCCGTCCAAAAGTGCTGAACGACATTCACCCTGTATGCAGCGTGACAAATGTTTGGCAGTAGCAACGTTTTCCTCAGGCCGCAGGGCAGCACGAAATGGAAGTGTTTTAGCTATACTACGCTCGCCAATGGCGTCAAGTATTTTGTCTGGTTCCAATATGCATGATGGACGCACCACCTGAAGCAAATGCTCAAGACTTATAAGTGGTAAACGGACATACGAAACAACCGATTTTATATCGACACTAGGATTGTAGCGACTCCATTTCCATACAGCCAGAAAAATTTGTACCTCTGGGGCAAAAAAGCAATCTCTTTTAAGCACTTCCTCGAGAGATTCCTGAACAAAGTTCCAATAGATAAACAAAAGTTAGTTACTGGGGCATTAAATTCAACTGAATCGAATCACTCACCTTGGAAAGCATTTTAAAGGAATCATGCTGCAGCAGTTCGTTGGCATTGCGGTCCATAAACATTAGGCAGACGTGCGTTAATTCTTCTAAATTATACAGTCGAGCTGCATCCAAAATCATGCAAACATTATTTAACGCTAAGTACCGACGCAAATACTTGGATATAGCCATTTCTAAGTCTTGAAATCCATACTGATTAGCCATGCCCAGAACATCAATAACTGCATCCTCATCAAGGGTAGCTAGCGATAATGTGCCAGAGTAGATGTAACGCAGCAACACCTTGAACGGATCAAGTGGAACCTCAAGGGGTATTTGACGCTGTGTTGTTTCTGACATGCCGCCATACAGCAATGCACGAAAATATTCACTACGCGCAGCCAGAATAACGCGATGCGCTGGTAGTTTTTGATCCTCCACAAGGAATTCCACGTCGGCGTACTTCTCATTCATACATAGGCGTGCCATATCTGCAGAAAAGCGGTCCCCCAAATCAATTTCGTCGGTGAACTCCAACTCTGATTTGCCGCCAGCTTGCGACAACATGGACATACTACCACAGCAGCTTGTTTGCATTTTATGATGTCCTTGGCTGCTCATATTGTTATTGTTATAATAAATATGCAAGTTTAACTTTTGTTTAATGACGTTTACGAATTATTGTACTTTTGTGTGTATTCATATTAACTACAAATTTTACAGCATAGCCTGTTGTAAATTATCTCAACAAGTAAATCAAACAGAAACAAAATTCAACAACTTAATAATCTTCTCTTGCCGCTCTATTGACATTTACTCTTTTAGGTACGAAAAATAATTTTTAACAAATACTTTGTTAAACAAAAATATTTATTCTACGTATGCGCGTAATGTTGTGCAAGAAAACTATCGATGCATCGATAGATCTATCGAAAGTAATATATGCAATTTTTGCGTGTTTATAAATGGCTTCACAAATAGAGATGAAAAAGATGATTAGTCTTCTTATCGATAGCCGATAGAGATTATAAATGAGTCGTGCCGGTTAAAGAGGACTTCGCGCCTTGGTTTAAATACCCTGTTGAAAAGGCTGTATATTTTGTAGGGTTAAAATCACCAAAATTACAACATTAAACTGTTCAGTGGCTACAATAAACTGGTAGAGTATAATAAAAAATAAACTTACGTTAAGATAATTTACACATAATTTATATACCTCTTTTTAGCCTAAGTTGTTATTTACCATTCTAGCTGAATTAGCTACGTTTGTTTGTTGGCAGAGGATGGCCTGTACATATATATGTATATATGCAAATGATCTTGGTAATGAAAAAGTGTAAATAGTTTTGCGAATGCAATTACATGTATGTATATATATGCCCTTTCAGTAGCTGCTGCTTAGAATTTTTAATTCAAAGCACTAGTAGTTTTGGGACGATAAGGTTAAGCCGGCAACAGAAAATGTACCATGTAAGTTTATAAATAAAGGCAACAAATATTAGAAAATAAAAGCGGCGTTATTCATATTTCCAACCTATGCTACTTAATGACAGCTTGTCAAGAATACATAAAGGTTTCAAAGTTGGAATATTTTAAATCTTTCTGACATGCACAAAAAGTACAACGGCGTTAATTTGTAATAATTAAATATTAATATGGCGTTGCCAACATTTGCAATATGCGAGTTCTGGCAACTCTTCAACAATAAAAAACATCAAAAACAATTTTTCATAGGGTACAAACAAAAACAAAAACATATGATACGCATATGATTGTTTATGTCTTGTTTTTTGTTTTGTTTACTAAAAATAGCTGCACGTATTTTTTAAAATTATTTTTGACTAACGATTTCAGTCGTTTGTCGTTTGTGCGTCATAATCATAACTTGCGTGATACATTTTTGTGGCAAAATGCAGTTGGGATGCGAACCTGTTGTACTAAGCACAAAAACCAAGACTTCGCCTTTGGCCATAAAGCGCGGAACCCGCATCCTCACCGAAAAACCCTTTACTTATGTGCTTAAGTCGAAGTATGGAAAAGAACGATGTGATAATTGCTTAGAAGCGTAAGTAGGGAGATCCAACATTTGAAACCATATGTACATAGATACCTTTATATCAAATCTGTTAAAAAAAAAAGACGCGTCACCTATTATTCCTTGCAGCGTAAAAGTTCTTAAATGTTCCAACTGCCGCTACGTTTCCTACTGTAATCGCGCGTGCCAAACACAGTCTTGGGCGCTACATAAATATGAATGCCCCCTTTTGAAATGTGTTTACCCTCGCATAGTTCCTGATGCAGCACGCATGTTATGCCGGCTTATATTGCGTTTGGAGCATGGCGGTGATTTGGTCCGGGGCTACTATACAGACAAAGGTTCCCGCAAGTTTCGTGACCTTATGTCGCGTAAGTAGTAAAATAGCAAAGTAAAAAAAAAGCAAAAAATAAATCAAATACATTACAGATTATGCAGAAATCAAACTTGATGAAAAACGTCAGGAACACCTGGATTCGCTCCATGCCGTGTTGACAGACATGATGGACAAGAACGGCATGACAGTGCCTAATAAAACAGAATTAATGAGCATGTACGGCCGTGTAAGTGTCGATAATAGAATAAGACAGCCAACAGACACTGGCGCTGTGCCAGATTTCATGTGCACTATTTGAATTTAAGGTTTTTACAATCGATTTCTATTTTTTCGTATCATTCTTCTGACAGCTTATCACTAACGGCTTTAATGTACTAGATGCTGAGATGAATTCCATTGCAACAGCTATTTATCTTGGGGTATCCATTACAGACCACAGCTGCCAGCCCAACGCTGTTGCTACATTTGAGGGAACTGAGCTGCATATTTATGCAATTGAGGACATGCCGTGTCTAGACTGGTCGAAAGTATTTATAAGCTATATTGACTTGATGAACACACCCGAACAGCGGCGGAACGACCTGAGGGAGCATTATTATTTCTTGTGTGTGTGCAAAAAGTGCACGGATCCCCAAGAAACACGAGAAATGAATGCAGCTGCGTGCCCTAATCCAAATTGTTCTGCTTTCGTCAATGTTATGAAAACTGCGTGCAAACATTGTGGAGCCAGCTTAACTCCCAAACATCGCAAAGCCTATAATGATGTCATGGCGTTAACGCAGAGTAGCTTGGAGTCCATGAAGGAGGTGGCCTGTAAGTATGCGTTTGCACTAAGTGCAGCCTATACCTTTTTATTTAAATATACATGTATTATTGTTTCGTAGATATAGATATGTGCAAAATTTGCCTGAACAAGCAAATCGGTGTGCTTCATCCACTTAACGTTTGGCACATCAAGACGCTAGATGCTGCATTTGAAGCAGCTATTGAGGTGGGCAAATGGGCGGATGCTATGAACTATGGTCAAAAACTTTTACCAGGATTTCGTAAATATTACGGCAGCTGGAATCCGCTGCTGGGTCTTTTGCATATGAAGCTCGGTAAAATTTGTCTATACGAGGAGCATTTTAAGGAAGCAGCACACCATTTGGAGGAAGCACGTCGTATACTTACGGTGACGCATGGCTTGGGTCATCGGCTGCTGGTTGAGCAGCTGCAACCGCTAATGATGGAAGCTAGACATGAACTAGCCAAACAGTAAACTGGCAACTTACAATTTTATTTTGTTAAGGAAAAAAAAAACAAGAATATATTATCATGAAACTTAAACAATTTGTGTTATAGCTTTTGCACGTCGATCGGTGTCCTGAAAGAGCGCACGAATTAGATGTTTAATTTCATCGGCTTTGTAGTTAGCCGTCAGGGAGCCAGCACCTCTACACCACAGCTCGGTGATCTCTTTTAGAGATGCATTCATCACAGTCTTAAGTTGCTGCAGTTTCATCCACGACATAACTTGTAGAACGTCGTGCTTTTCTTTAAAAAGAGCGGGCGCCTTTTCAAGCACTACATCAATGAGATCGCTTAGCTCACAGGCCATGCTAGCCGAAATATCTCTTACAGTAAGAACACGCCGAACAAGCTCGTTGCAAAACGCATTCAAAAGGTCACAAAAGGTGCTGTTGTACTTGTTTTCTGGTAGAACGTTCTGCCAGACGTTCTTTAGCAGCTCAAGCTGTCGCAAACTTTGACGCACCAACTTAAGCGGCATTGTTCCCAAAGTGTGTTGGTTTTCAAGTTCTAAACGAAAAACAAATATAAAATGCTTGTTATAGCTTCCGAAATCAAGCAACTTACCAAAGCCACTCATAATATCAAGTAGAATGGATTTCTGATATTCAACTTGCACTTTAAAGTATTTTGTGCCTGTTGCTTGTAGTATGTAGACAAGGGACGGAAAGCTGTCTATACCCTTATTTGCATTTGTGGTTACCCAATGGGCTAAGAACATAAAGTTGTTATGCAAAAGCACAGACTGCTGGGGAATGCTTTCGATTAGCTTTTTGTGGATTTTTGGCACTTCATCAATATAGGCATTAAGCATCATGCTTATTACGCTGGAATCGATGTCCTGCTCTGCAACTTTGTCGTTTCGTGAACGCCAAACTAAATCCATTAATTTGATGAATTCCTAAAAATATAATAATTATTGTTATTGTGTATGAGTTTTGGAAATTATGGACTTACCAAAGTACTTTTAGACACCATGCATCGCGGAAATAAAAACGGATTGGCGGCAACGTCAGCAGAGAGATTGCGGTCAGCCACCAATATCATGTCCTGCAGGTCCTGTTGCATAATTTCACGGGCAGTCTCAAGAACGCGACTAAAAAGCCGGTTGCGGTAGAATGTTTCATACTGTTCGGTGAACTCGCTTAGCGCTCGATCAGCTTCCGGGTTAATTAGAAAGGTATCTCCTAAATGTTGTTCAAACTGTGCGACGTCATCGCACAACGTTGATGATTGGTAATCATCCATCGTGTCGGGCACGGCAGGCACCAGGCATTCAGCAACAAGCAGTTGAAGCATGCGATCCTTAATGTGCTCGCCTAAGATGCTAAAGACGTGCTGTGTAGCAGACACGTTTACGTTAATATTAGCAAGCGTCTGCAGCAACAATTTTATATGTGCAAAAACTTCCTTGTAGTTTGGACGCAGTATGGGCCCATCACTCTCTTTGGTTGAGTAGGAGAGTGTTAGCTGCATGTAACTGTCGTTATCAACGCTATCGTGGTACTCCACAGAGACTGGTCTTAATATAAGTGGCTCAATGCAATTCTCGAGCAGAAATTCACATATCTTGACAGGATTGTAGCGGGCCTGGAACAGCGCAATAACAATGTCTTGCAACTGCGTAACGTCTCTACTTATATAAATGGTTACGCACTTGGAGGTCGGAAATGATTTGCAATTCATTTGAACTAGGCGATCGAATCGCTCTTGCAAATTTTGTTGTAACAAATGAACCTGCACATGATATTTAACTTTTATTGTGCCGTAGCACTCAAGCTGCTGAAAAATTCGTTCGACTTCATGACGCGTTCCACCACCCTCTCCGTATATAAGAGAACGCAATTTGCCGACAAGATCTAATACCACCAGGTAGTCCTTGGTAGCCTTAGCTTCCTCTATGCAATGGAAAAGTTCGTCTATTTTTAATATGTGCTCGCTAACGCGCAGACCAAGCATCTTTTCGCTTAACTCACGAACGCAGATGGCCAGCCCACTGTTAGCGTCTTCAAGCGCATTAGAGCCTTCTTTACCAACAGAGTTTAGCAGTTCTCTAGTTTCTGATCCTAGCGACTCTGACTCTTCCAGGAACATATCAGGTGAAGTGTGATTTGGCATAAAGTCTGTGTAATTGTTATTTATGTGCCTTCTTACGCGTTCTTGGTAGCGTTCGATACGTGTCAGCACTTTTGTGATTGCTGATTTTGTCATTTCCAAGCTGCCACAGACATCCTCGTTACTCTTTAAAATATCTTTTACGGCACCATTTTGAGCATCAGCCATGGTATAACTTAGAAAAGTATCTTCGTAACAATTTAATTTTTCAGTTTATCAAATGAATTTAAAATTCTCAATTGTTTGCTTAACAGCGTCCATAGACAAATATAGCGCAAGGGTTGCCAAATGCATATATCGATTATTTAAAAACGCGCACAAAACCATAAATAAATCGATAGAAGAATTTTGTGTGCGAAAGTTGGAAAATAAAAATTTAAACAAAAAATGTACTGCTGAAATGTATGTTTTTACGACCCGATGCCAATGATTTGTTTGCAAACTAAATTTGTACAAGGAGCTCGCATACAAAACATCGTTTAACAAACGAGTTGTACAATGTACATTTATTCTCTACGTGTATGACGTACTTGATTTCATGATTTCATAGATATGAACCAACTCATTTGAACAGTGAATTAATCAACGCACTGTTTGTTGCGCTCATTCAGCTACACAATGCAGGGGATTTCAATAAATTCCATAATATCTATTATTATATTATTTACATCGAAACAATGTTCTTGCTTTGAGCCCATTACAATGGGAGTCGCTGCAGGAGTGGGAGCCATTGGATATTACTTCAAGGATTACACGTACTGCAAAATGTATGAGTGCTGTAATGATGATAGCATACCGGGCAATACTGAAGGTATTTTATTTAAATTTTATAAATATCTATCTTTGTTAAAACACAATATTTCTAGCATTGCGGGTTGCACTGCAAAATTCACTTTATGGCCAACATATTGTTGTTCAACACGTTATTCCTGCATTGTCGGCGCATATTTATAAACAATCACGAAAACCACTTGTAATAAGCTTTCATGGTACTCCAGGCACTGGAAAGAATTTTGTATCTGATATGATAGCAAAAGCTCTTTACACTAAAGGAACAGAAAGTAAATTTGTTCATAAATACCTGGGCCGTGCCGACTTTCCACGATCCGATCGGACCGACTCTTATAAGGAGCGTATCACTAGAGAGGTGGCCAGGGGCATTGCTGAATGCGAACGATCGCTTTTTATATTCGACGAAGTAGACAAAATGCCAGCAGGAGTCTTTGATGCATTAACATCTTTAATTGATTATAATTTCGTTGGCGCAAAGGCTATATTCATATTTTTGTCTAACACTGCTGGTCTTCACATATCGGATCATTTGGGCAAGTTAATGAAAGCGGGCACTCTGCGAGAGGAAACAAAGTTAAAAGACTTTGAACCATTGTTGAGAAAAGCTGCCTATAATTTAGATGGTGGTTTTCAAAAGACTAGTCTTATTGAATCACATGTTATAGATCACTATATACCTTTTCTGCCTCTCGAAAAGGCGCATGTCTTACAATGCATCATAGCAGAGTTTAAGTCGCATGGTATTTCACACCCATCTGCTGAGAAAATTAACTCGATTTTAGAATCGACAGTTACTTACGAACGTCAGTATGGAATGTTTGCAACTTCTGGGTGCAAGACTCTTGAGAAAAAGGTCGCAATGGCTGTGATGTGGTCAGGCTAATTATAAACAAAATAAAAGTCAACATAGGCTTAAGCACAACATTTTTTTAATAAACCACTGTGGATGATTTTTTTTTAATAAGGATTTAGCCATTTAAGGCGTGCATCTTTTTTTAATAAGTCTGTATCCAATCGTTTTGATTCTTGATCATAATCAGCTCTGGCCAAACACCTCGATTCGACAGGCCCAATGTCTTTGGTAACAAGGCATTCACCATTATCCTTAAGTATCGTGTAATTAATATCCTTAGCTGATGGCTCGCCGTACGGGAAGGTTAAAGGTGTTATTTTCACAAGATGTTTGATTTTCCAAAGACGTGCATTGTTTTCTGGAATATTTTTTACCACGGTAAACTCATTTTGTTTACCATCCAGACCCAAGTCTTTTAGAATTCGTTTCTCCCAAAATGGATTGCCCTTAACAGGTTTGATACGTTGCACACGAAACAGCTTAGAGGGTACGACAGGTGGATCCTGCTGGTCGGCAGTTCTTAAAAAGAGAATTTATTAATTGTCAACAGATGGCAAGATATTTTTTTTTTTTTTTGGTTACCTCGGATAGTAAATTATGCTCTCGTATTTTTTACCATCTTTGTATA
>JBAMAX010003957.1:0-23189 GCA_037043745.1 Chymomyza amoena
TCTCGTGATGGAAGAACAATTTTTCCGACGAGGAATTCAGAAGCTGCCAAAGAGATGGGAAAAAGTTGTGGCTTACAATGGAAATTATTTTGAAGAATGAGTATGTAACGAGCATAATCCAATATTGACAATTTTGTGTTCTAAAAAATTAAATTAAAATTTGTTTTTAAAAATAGGGGATAATTCGCGGAAATATTTTTTATGAACGTTTGTCAATCTCTTCATTAATGTCATCAATGATTCATTTCCCGACGCTTTTCGTGTTTAATGCTTAATTTAGTATACGTTCGTAATGCCCTTTGAAAAATTCCCAACTGTTGGCTATATATATTTTTACTACTTCTTTTAAAACTACGTTTACTGTCGACCATTTTTTTTCGATTTTTTACCAAACTTTTAACGAGCTTTTTTCTTTTTTTGCTGAGACTTAAATTTGGACCCCAATATTTTAAAAAATTCCCAACTGTTACCAATTTTTTTACTACTTCTTTTAAATACTATTAATAATTAAAGATTATAATTTTTATAGATTTTTTACCAAACTTTTACAGAGCTCCTTTTATTTTTGTTAACACAAATATTTTAACGAATCACAAAAAATGTTTTTTTCTCAGAGTGAAATATAATCCAAATTCAAAAAAAATTTATTTAGTAAAAATTTGTTAATCCTATAAAATTTGTTTATTATACAAAAAAGTATGATTGTAAAGATAATTCACTAAACGTATGTCAAAATATAATAAGCTTGGGAAGAAAAAGCTTTGCACTTGATAAAATGTTCTCTTTAGCAGAGATAAATTGTAGAAAAGTTCGTTTTAGACAAGCTTTACTGTATATAAATGAAAAGATGTTTATTTTTTTGTGAAATTCAATTTAAGAACATTTGTTTTGGTTAAGCAAATCCCAAAATTATACCTTAAGATATTTTAATTATTTTTATTAAAAAAATGGAGGAAAAAATTACTTTTATAATAAATATTTTGTTACTGTACTTACATAGTTTCGAATTATAAATAGAGTAATCTGTAAATAATATTAAATTTATTAATATGAATAAATTTATGAATTTTTTATAAATAGAATATATAAGTTGCTTAAAAGCTAGCTTTGTTATTAATTCTTAATTATAAGCTTAACATAATGATAGCAAATTAAAAAATGGCGGGCGTAAAGTCGGGCGCGGACGACTTTAGGATACCCTGTACCACTAGCTTGTAATAAAGTCCGATTTCTTCACAAAAAACCAAAAACAGAAGAATTTTTAAGCAAAAAATTTTTTTTGACCGATCGTTCCTATGGGAGCTATATGATATAGTCAACCGATTTCAATAAAATTTGACACAGTGCTTAAATACCTTAAAAAAGATATGAATGCCAAATTTATTTCAAATATCTTTACAAACAAACAAAACACATCGAATTTTGTATAAAAAACGTGTTTTTGGACCGATTGGTCCTATGGGAGCTATATGATCTAGTCAAACGATTTGGATTAATTTTGGTACAGTGCTTAGGAACTACAAAATACTCACAAATTTCAAATTTGGTCCCAATATCTTAACAAACAAACGAAACACAACAAATTTTGTTAAAAAATCGATTTTTTGGCAGATCGGGCCTATGGGAGCTATACGATATAGTCAACCGATTTTTTTCAAATTTGGCACATTGCTTAAGTGGTCTAAAAAATTTCCAAACGCCAAATCTGGTTACGATATCTTTATTAAAAAACGAAATGTAGCGAATTTTTCTTTAAAAAAGTTATTTTGGCCGATCGATCCTATGGGAGCTATATGATATAGTCAACCGATTTCGATCAAATTTGGTACAGTGATTGGGAACTATAAAAAACTTTCGAATACCAAATTTCGTTACGATATCTTCATAAACAACCGAATTATTCATCTAAAACGCTTTTTTTTGTCGAGGTCGTCTCAAACACCCCCATGGGAGCTATATAATTTATCCCCGATATCAAAAAAATAAAATAAACTTGCCTCCTATGGAATAATATGGGATCTAATGTGAAAGTTTGGTAACTCTAGCTCTTACCATCTTTGAGATCTAGGCGTTCACACGGACGGACGGACGGACAGACGGACAGACGGACGGACGGACAGGCGGACAGACGGACATGGGTATATCGACTTCTCTATTCACCCTGATCATATTTTAGGTAACTTTGGGGTGTCTCCGACGTTTCCTTCTATATGTTACATACATTTTCGGTTTGCACAAACTTAATATACCCTTGGTACCATACGGTACAGGGTATAAAAATGATGAAATTAAAATATTTAATTTTTTATATTAACAAAATTTTTTATAGCTACTAGATTGTTGGGACTATAGAAATAAACAAAAATAAAAAAGCAGAGTACCAAAGCAGGAATATTTGTGATGGCGCCATCTATATGCCAAGTTTTAAACAGTTGAAAACAAAGACGCCATAATATTGCATTCACTGAAATAAATGTCTTGAAATTTTTATTGTAAGCCAAAAACGAAGATCCTTTTTAAAGGATTGCGAGACAGTAGAGATGATTCAGTGCGAAGTTTTTAAATAGGTGAAGACAAGGACACCCGAACTTTGCTAATACTGAACTAAATGTCTTGAAATTTTTATTGTAAGCCAAAAATGAAGATTCTTTTTAAAGATTTGCAAGATAGTAGAGATGTTTCAGGTCGAAAATTGTTGGAAATAGCGGAAATTATAGAAAATTTGGCAATTAAAACATAAGGCCAAGTAAAGCAGAATTTGATAAATAATATTTTAAGGTGAAGGTACAAAGATTACAGGGATACACAAAAAAAATATAACTTCGGATTCAGAATCGAGACTGATGTCAAATAAACCACATGATTCTGACATAACTTACAAAAATACAAATTATTTTAATAATTACCTTAAAACCCTATAATTCCGGGGTTCTTCGAATATCGTACTTGGAAACAGCGATTCTTAAAATATGGTCGGACAAGCAGTCGGAAAAAAATATGATGATTGTTGAGATTAAGATAGAACCGTTGTGCTCGGACTAGGAGCTATAAAATTTCTGTTAGCGAACTTGAGTTCAGCGTACATTAGAAACCGTATACTCTTTCCCAGGTCAGGAAGCATTTTTAGTATAGCTGTATTACGTCTAAATTTTTCTCTATAATTTTCATAAACCTATATATTGAACTTTTAAGTTTAAAAACAAAATAAAATAAAAGCCATTCCCGACAGCTTATAAAATTTCAATTTGTCCACTGTGCAACGTGGTTCCTTTTGGCTACGTGCTGCGAAATCAAAACAACTGCTACAAGAACAACAACAACAACAACTCTTTAAGTTGCATGCAAAATTGGCAAAGTATCTGCAGCGCTAAGTGGGTCGCCATTCCCCATGATTTCGTGCAGTTGGGTTAAGGTGCAAATGGCAAATCCATTGAGCTGCCAAGATGCACAGTCCAAACCAAAGTAGGCACGCAGCAATGGGCAAAGCCAACTAAAGACTTTAAGTTGACATCCATTAACACTGCCTAAAAGCTCTTTTTATTTCCGAAAACATGTATTTACGCTCTTAGATTCACACCTCCCCTCAGCCTTATGGTTTGCCTGCCGCAACGATTTATCAAGGCGCGCAAAGCAAATTGATTATGCTAATTTTGTTGCTGCTATTCCTGCAACACTTTGGGGTTTGTCAAGTAACTGCCACGCCCGCAACGCCTTCCTTTTGCCTTTGACTATACCTACTCGACTATTAACAACATTAATGACTGTCGTTAAGTAATGACAGTAAGCTGGCCAAAAATGACAGTCAACATGCAATGGCGAAATATCAACAGCCCCTGAAAGTATGCAACACAAAATTTGCATTTCCCAAACAAACGTACCAAAGCGGATACGGAAACGAAACGCAACAAAATGAAGCCAAAGCTTTGACAAATGAATATTCTTCATGTTGTTTTTTGATAGCTGTAAAATTTACGACAAGCATTGCGCAGCTCCAAATCAGTTCTAAAAATTGTCACAAATTTGCTGACAGTTTAGTCACAAACTAATAGAACAAAATGTGAGGTTATGTCTAAAAAAAAAAAAACAACGTCATTGATGACAAGGACAACAAGTACAAATAGAACGAACTGCCGCCTTGTCACTACTTTTACATCACTCGACGACAACTGTGGCTGTCAATTGTTTACTTTACAACTGACAGCAGTTTTGTTTAATTTTTGATAGCCAAAATCCTATGCCGTAGTCCCCCGCGCAGATAAATAAAACAATTTTCCCAGTTGCAGTGGCGTAGCTTAGCTATGGCGCTGGTGAGGGGTTATGCGATTTATTTTCGAAAGGATTTACTTAAATATTTGCCAGAAAATAGTCTTAAGCTCAAAATTTCTAAATAACTATTTTTAAGTATGAAATTAATTTTAGAAATTAAATATTTAAATACAAAATAAAAAAATGGCGTACGGAAAGTCGAGCGCGGACGACTTTGGGATATCCTGTACCACTAGCTTGCAATAAAATCCGGTTCCTCCACAAAAACCAAAAACAGAAGAATTTTTTAGCAAAAAAATATTTTTTTTACCAATCGTTCCTATGGGAGCTATATGATATAGTCAACCGATTTCAATAAAATTTGACACAGTGCTTAAATACCTTAAAAAAGATCTCAATGCCGATTTAGTTCAAATATCTTTACAAACAATCCAAACACATCGAATTTTTATATAAAACGTTTTTTTGAACCGACTTGTCCTATGGGAGCTAATTGATATAGTCAACCGATTTGGATTAAATTTAGTACAGTGCTTAGGAACTATAAAAAACTCACGAATATCAAATTCGATCCCAATATCTTAACAAACAAACAAACGAAACACAACAAATTTTGTTAAAAAATCGATTTTTTGGAAGATCGGCCCTATGGGAGCTATATGATATAGTCGACCGATTTTTTCAAATTTGGCACATTGCTTAAGTGCTCTAAAAAATTTCTAAGCGCCAAATCTGGTTACGATATCTTTATTAAAAAACGAAATATAGTGAATTTTTCTTTAAAAAAGTTATTTTGGCCGATCGGTCCTATGGGAGCTATATGATATAGTCAACCGATTTTGATGAAATTTTTTTTATAAATATGAAATTAGGTTATGATATCTTTATAAACAAACGAATTATTCATCTAAAACGCTTTTTTTTTGTCGAGGTTTATCCCCGATATCAAAAAAATAAAATAAACTTGTCTCCTATGGAATAATATGGGATCTAATGTGAAAGTTTGGTAACTTTAGCTCTTACCATCTCTGAGATCTAGGCGTTCACACGGACGGACGGACGGACGGATGGACAGACGGACGGATAGACGGACATGGGTATATCGACTTCTCTATTCACCCTGATCATATTCTAGGTAACTTTGGAGTGTCTCCGACGTCTCCTTCCATATGTTACATACATTTTCGGTTTGCACAAACTTAATATACCCTTTGTACCATACGGTACACGGTATAATGATGAAAAATAGTTATATATTTTGGTTCAGAAATAGTAAAATATTTATAATTTATAAATTTTTTTAATAATAATTTGCCATTTTATATTTTATTCGAATCCATTTCGAAACGCTCTGTCCCTAGATCAAAACCTGCATTATGGAGAAGCAAATATTTGCCTAACATAATAAGCAAAAATAAGGTTTGCTCATTATTTATCAGGTGTTTGCTAAAGTACATTTGGAGCAAATATTTTTCTTCGCTGAGCAAATAGTTGCTTCATGTAATGCTATTATATAATACATGAGCGTTTGCTCATCAACATAATTTTTCCAAATCATTTTTTTCTTTGAAGGAAATAATTGCCTTGGGTCAGCAACGATATTTGGTCAAAGAGGTCAAATATTTTCTTCAACAAAGAGAGCAAATAAATATTTGCTTCATGTAATGCTAGGTTACCAAACAAGCTACTTCTTTGCATTCTCACAGCTAGGATATTTGGTCAATTCACTTTTTTAGCAAAGAAAGCTAATATTTCTGGCCAACAACGTTATTTGGCCAAAATATTTCTTCATGTAAGCCTAGCTTAACATAGAATCTTTTTTATTGAAGCAAATATTTTGCCAATATTTCTTAGTTTCTTCAACAAAAAGAGCAAATATTTGCCTCACGCATAGCTAGCTTATCAAATGGGCAACAAATATTTGCGCATAAGTTTCATTAAATTTGATGGCTTAACTGATTTCCACAATCCCCACTATCTACATCACTGTTCAGTCCAAAACAAAATAGTATATAAAAAATTGCTATTCGTATCATGCAATTTGTTGTTGCCACAAATAAAAAAATCATGCAAAAACAAAAATTTTACAAATTAAAAAAAAGGAAAAGATTTTTTGCACAAATATGAAAATTGTTGGAAGTTTTTGTCATGCAAAATGTCAAGCGCGTCGCTTTTTATTACAACTTTGTTGCTGTTGTGGGTATTGTTTTTCCCGACTACGTTGACACTTAATTGATGGTGGCACGCCGTGATTGGTGCCGGGCACTAAAATGCAAACTGGCGTGAAAATCGTTTTTCCAATTGCAGTTTTAGTTACAGTTTAGCTTACAGTTTAACAAATTTTCTTGCCTTTTTTTGGAACCAAAGACAGAAAAAAGAAAAAGTTTTAATGCTAGCCTACATTAGCGCTGCAATTATAATACGAAGGATATTCCTTAGCTTGCCCTGTGCTAAGTATATAAAATTTCTCGAATTGCTATAAAAAAATTTTACGAAGACTCTGAAATTTGCTAGTCCCAGGGTATATGATGGTGGGAGATATGAGCAAAATATCTAAAAGCTAAGATGGTTAGTCTCAAGTCCCTGAATATCTGAGGGATCATCATCATCAATTCCTTTATCTCCGATTGGAGCATAGGGCCTCAATAAAGCACTTCCACCTGGTTCGGTTTTTGGCTAGCAATTTTAGCTCGTTCCATGATTTTCCCCGCATTCATCGACCTCTTTTCGTAGCGACCTCCTCCATGTTGTCTTAGGGCGGACACTTTTGCTGCTTCCTTGGGGAATCCAATCGCATCCTTCCGCAGTATGTGGCCTATCCATCTCCATTTCTTTAGCATGATAGTGTTGGCTATGGGTTCCAGGTTGCACTTTTTATATACGTCGGCATTGCTGATGACGTTTGGCCACCACACCTTAAGAATACGCCGGAAACATCTATTCACAAAACTTTGGATTTTTCCTGTTAGAAGGTCGGTTACAAGCCAGGTCTCGCATCCATAAAGCAGCACTGAGCTGACGTTTGATTTAAATAACCTCATTTTGGTTTGGAAGGATATTTGTGACGAATTCCAGATTTGGCGCAGTTGCGCATATGCACCGGTTGCTTTGTTTATTCTGGCCAGAATATCCTTTCCAGCACTGTTCTCAGCGGATATTATACTGCCTAGGTATGTGAAGTCTTTAACTTGCTCAATCTCTTTGCCCTGTAGCATAAACTTGTTTTTGTTATTGCTGTTTATTTTCATTGACTTGGTTTTGTCGATGTTGATTTTAAGGCCAAATTTTCCCGACTCGGCGCACAGATCATCTAGTTTTGTTTGCATATCTGAGTGTTTTACTGACAATAGGTAAATATCATCCGCATATGCAAGATCTTCTAGATGTTCGGTGAAGTACCAGTAGATGCCTCTTCGCTTGCCTTTAATGGAGTTATGTAAGATGTCATCAATAACGATCAGGAAAAGGATCGGTGAAAGTAGACATCCTTGTCTAACCCCTGCGCTGGTTGGAATCTATCTGAGAGCTCGACATTGTGGTGTATTCTGCACCTAAAATCCGCATATTGTGATCTGGTTAGAGCTATAAGCTTCTCCGGAACACCTCTGGATCTGAGCGCCTCCCATATGCTATCGGATTGTATACTGTCAAAGGCCGTGCTATAATCAACGAAAACAAGTTGAAGAGTAGACTGAGGGATTTTCTGAGGGATAGCGTATATTTATTCTTGTTCTTTCAAAGGGTTCAAAATGGGTCTAATTCTGACCTTCTTTAACTATCCTCTTCAGGCAATATGGCGTATACGTATTTTTGCCTCAATCTACTAGTCCTCTATATATAAGATCCTAACAAAATGACTTAATGCATCCAATAATTTGAAAACTTACCAATCAAAATTGCACAAATTTAAACTTCAAAAAATATATGTATATCCAACGCAATGTGCAAAAGTTTTCAGCTTAAAAACTTAAAAATAAAATATATTGCGTATACGCCACGTTTTTAACATCAAACATACAGCCCAATGGCTGCCCATGTTCCAGTCGCCGAAACTGCTCGTTAAGAAACGAAAAGAAATCATAAATCAATGAGACCCTTCGAACTCTTGCCACACCCAATACTGTCCACGGGGCGGATACACAATTTCGAGCTGCGTGGCCATGCCCAACCTGGCGGCATACTTTCGCATATCCGCTTTCCTTTTAAATTATGTTATCATTGAGCAAAATGCAATTAAGCGCTGATAGCCTACGGTGTGTCAATCAACGGCAAATAAAGGCAAAGCCAATGCCAGCAATGGCTGGCAGCAGACGGAAGTCAGGACGAAGTCCTGCCGGCAGTCAGGCAACCAGTCACAATGTTTAAGCAGATAATAAAGCAGCCCACTGACTGGCAAACATACAAATATATATAGAGTTCGGTTCCCCATTTCATTTTTGGAAAATGTTTGTTTGCTCAACTTAACCGCAGCAAACAACAAAAAGCCCTTTGGTTGTAGCACAGTTCCTTAACTTAACAGCAGCTGTGAATACCCTAAATACTTTAAGCAGCGCGCCATAATCAATTTCTCCAGCTTTCCAGATGCAGAAAAGTTTTATGAACTTTGCATGAACCGTGCCATACACGTAATATTTAAACCGCTAAATTCGAGCTGCAGTTCCATTATTACCGCAACACCTTGAGGTTCGTTCCGACATAAACTCCAAAAGCAAACTATCAACATTTTTGGATTTATGGATTTTTGGAAACCCCTCTCACTTTAGAGTTCTGACATAACCTCCATAAATACTCTCTAATGGGTTTAAGGTTATGTTTGACTTTATGAACTTGTAGGGCCTCGAAACTATAGCCTCAAAGATTAAAAATTATAAGCATGTTTGGTACGCAAGCAAATTTATGCTGCCCTTCTTTGAGCAAAGAAAATAAGTTTTTGATAAGCTAGCTATGCGTGAGGCAAATATTTTTTGTTGAAGAAACGATTTGGCAAAATATTTGCTTCAATAAAAAAGATTCTATATTAAGCTAGGCTTACATGAAGAAATATTTTGGCCAAATATCGTTGTTGGCCAGAAATATTTGCTCTCTTTGCTAAAAAAGTAAATTGACCAAATATCCTAGCTGTGAGAATGCAAAGAAGTAGCTTGTTTGATAACCTAGCATTACATAAAGTAAATATTTATTTGCTCTCTTTGTTGAAGAAAATATTTGGCCTCTTTGACCATATATATAATTGCTGAGCAAAGGCAATCCTTCAAAGAAAAAGCTTGTAAGTTAAGCTAGCTTTAGATGAAGCAAATATTAGCTGTGTTTGTTTAAAAAATTCTTTGGCCAAATGTCATTGCTGAGCAAACAAAAATAGGTCCTTCAAAGAAAATGCATTTTCGACAAGCTAGCTTTGATTGAAGCAAATATTTGCTCCTTTTTTTGAAGAAATAATTTGGCAAAATATTGTTACTGAGCAAATATAAATATTTGCTTAAAAAAAAAAGGCTGTTTGAAAAGCTAGCTTTGCGTGAAAACAATATTTGCTCTTATTGTTGAAAAAAAGATTTGGCAAAATATTGTTGCTGAGCAAATATAAATATTTGCTTCAAAAAAAAAAGTATATTATGCTAGGCTTACATGAAGTAATATTTTCGCCAAATATCGTCGTTGACCAGAAATATTTGCTCTCTGAATTGACCAAATATCCTAGCTGTGAGAATGCATAGAAGTAGCTTGTTTGGTAACCTAACATGAAGCAAATATTTAGTTGTTGAAGAAAATATTTGACCTCTTTGACCAAATATCGTTGCTGACCCCCTTATCCTTTAAAGAATAAGCTGGTATTGTAAACTAGCTTTGCATGAAGCAAATATTAGCTGTCTTTGTTTAGAAAATGATTTGGCAATATTTCGTTGCTGAGCAAAGAAAAATATTTCGTTCAAAGAAAATGTCTTTTTGATAAGCTGGCTTTGCTTGAAGCAAATATTTGCTTTCTTTGTTGAAAAATGAGCCCGTTTCATTGATATTAAAAATATGTTTCTCTGCTTAATTATGATTTAAGCTTGTGTAACTCTGAATAAAACACCCTTTATAAGTTGATACAAAAATTTTCTTGATTCGAAAATGGGAACAGCTGAGACATCTGCATATCAACATACATACAAGTCCAGGCGACTCACGCAACTGGCATGCCATGTGTCGAGTTATCATTTTGTGGTAACCACCGACACGCACACACACACACACACATAAGCATTTATACATCGTCATGCCTTCCTTGACTGCAAATTGACTTTTGCTGCATGCCAATGCCGCCATTGCCGCCATTGCTGCGATTGCCGCCATTGCCAGCATATCCAGAGTTGCCATCATGCGAATATAAGACTTGATGCGTTGCCACGACACATGGCGACAACTTACAAGACACCGCACGTTGGCTAAAAGGGATTGAGACAGGTGTGTGTGTGTGCGTGTGTGTGTGGCATGATAGTTACCTGCCTCATCACGCACTCAAGTGTAACGTGATAATTTGTCTGACGTTCTGTTGATGCACCAGACGCCGTTCATCTGCTTCGTGTGCAGCCCGAGATTGCTTGGCAGTTGCTTGTTTTGGTTTTGGTTTGGATTTCAGTTTGCTTTGCTTTGCAACTGTGCCATATGGAGGAGCTGCATCTGCCGGCGTCTGCTCTGCTGCCATTCAACAATCTGTCACCTGAGTAACAATTATAGCTGCTGGCATTTTAAGTGTATGCGTGCGTGTGTGTGTGTCTTTGTTCAAGTGTCGTGTAAAGTGCTTGTATATACATATATGTATATGTATATAAATATGTATAGGCATATGTGTGGCTTCGTTAACTGCAGCACTTGTAGTTCGTGCCTTGAATCAATCAGCTGCCTTCCATTGATGCCACACAGTGGAAAAGTCATCCAGTTGGTTCCGTAACTGGATTGCAATTGTTATATACAAATAAATATATAAATTGGCTTTATTACGTCTGCATGTTTGTATTTAA
The DNA here is from genome assembly GCA_037043745.1 of Chymomyza amoena. Taxonomy (NCBI): domain Eukaryota; kingdom Metazoa; phylum Arthropoda; class Insecta; order Diptera; family Drosophilidae; genus Chymomyza; species Chymomyza amoena. The sequence continues at coordinate 11,265 of JBAMAX010003957.1, forward strand.
ATACTTATTAATATTGATATTGACAACAATGGCAGCTCAGATTAAGCAATAAAAGATTTTTATCTTAAATTCAGTTTAATTTATGCATTAAGATATAAGTTAGTACATATGCAAGACATGACTTTTAATTTTTATGTACTGCTGTTATATGGTCAGTATAATATTAACATGCAAAACAATTTTATTTAGGTCAGCAAAATAATAAATTCCTTAGCGCACAACAGGGGTTCATGGAAAACAAATTATTATTATGTGTTTAAGTTTATTATAGCGATTAAAAAAAAAATAAGAAAAATAAGTTTTACTAGCATATATAAGCTTGTATACGAGGTGTGTTCAAAAAGTATCGCGAATTTTGAATTTTCGCGGGTTACGTATTCTCGAAATTCGATTTTTTTGTGGCGTTATGTTGGTACTCATGTCTCTCACTTATGCCGACAAGCTCGGCCATTTTGAATGTTCATTTAATTGTTGACAGCTGCTTTGCCTGCACGTGTTTTGGCTCGTCTTCGATTTTTGACTATTCAAAAAAATGGATCAAAGAACTTGTATCAAATTTTGTGTAAAAAACGAAATTAAGTGCGCGGATACATTCCGAATGTTGACTGTGGCATACGGAGAAGCTTGGTACAAAATGTTCTCAGAAGGCCGAGAAGATGTGAACGACGAAGAGCGTGCCGGACGCCCGAGCACTTCAACAACAGACAAAAAAAATTTATGAAGTGAAGAAAATGGTATTGGCTAATCGTCGAATCATCGTTCGAGAAGTTGCTGAGGATCTAGACATATCAATTGGCTCGTAACATTCGATTTTTATCAATGATTTGGGCCTGAAACGGGTCGCCGCGAAATTCATACCAAAATTGCTCAATTTCGACCAAAAACAGCATCGCATGAACATTGCTAATCAGATGTTGGACTCTGTCCACGACGACCCAAATTTGCTCCAGAGGGTAACTGGTGGCGAATCGTGGGTTTATGTTTATGACGTGGAAACCAAAGCTCAATCATCTCAATGGAAGCTGCCGCACGAACCAAGACCGAAAATTGCGCGCCAAGTTCGGTCGAATGTGAAAATTTTGCATACAGTTTTCTTCGATTGCAGGGGCGTGGTGCATCATGAGTTCTTGCCACAGAGTAGAACGGTCAATAAGGAATATTATTTGCAAGTTATGCGCAATTTGCGCGAAGCAATCCGCCAGAAACGCCCGAATTTGTGGAAGAACAAAAATTGGCTTTTGCACCACGATAACGCCCGTTTTCACACATCGTTGCTTGTGCGCGACTTTTTGCCCAAAACAACACACTAATGATGCCGCAGCCACCATATTCCCCAGATCTGGCCCCCTGTGACTCTTTCTTTTTCCCTTAACCGAAGAGGCCCATGAAAGGAAGACGCTACACTACGATTGACGAGATAAAGACGGCATCGAAGGAGGAGCTGAACAAGATTCAAAAAAATGATTTTTTGAAGTGCTTCGAAGATTGGAAAAGCCGTTGGCACAAGTATATAATATCTCATGGAGATTACTTTCAAGGGGACAAAATAGATATTCATGAATAAATAAATAATTTTTGAAAACACCAAAATTGGTGACACTTTTTGAACACACTTCGTAGATGCCGTCATGACGTCTTAAACGTCTTCTACGCAGTTGCATTAGTTTCTGTTGAGCTTCCACTTTAGTCAAGAAAAGAGAAAGCCGTTCCCCCTTGGGTAAACTTGACAGCCCTAGGCTTGACCAGGAACTTCCTGCCCAGCAGCTCGCAAGTTTTCGGTAGTCAATTTTTGGGCGCTATTTTACGACATCCACAACTCATCAACATTCATAGGAGTGCCTTCTACAGAGTTGCATCAGTCAGAAAAAGAAGTGCCCCATAAGGTACGTGGAGTAACATTGCAGTCATGTTAGTTCAAAACCCCTAATTCAGAAACAATTCGAGAAACAAGTTACCCTGTGGCGGGCGTTAGGCAACGTTTCAACCCTGTGCCTGTAACTTTCTCAACAGCAACGCATAAACTTGACGCCAAATAATAAATCTTTAATAATTTCATGGAAGCTATTTTACGACATTCTAACTCATCAACAATCAAAGGAATATCACGATCCCTTAGACAACTTTTACGGACTTGCATCAGTTTCGTGGAGGTAAGAAAAAGAAGTGTCCCTGTAGAAACCGAGGGGTAACATGGCAACCATGTGCTTTGACAGAAACTACATCACAAACTTTGCGAACAGTTCTTAATCCCTAAACTATCAACAATCAGATGAATGTTTTTGCTGCAGAAAGAGTCCAAGAGTGACTTCACATTGGCCACTTCTAATCTTTGACATCTAGAAACAGCATATGCCACACGACAGTGTTCAGCATCCCCGTCAATCATTCCGAAGATCTTTGTCGCCATTTTTCCCAGCTTCAACGCAGCATTTCAATTTTTATTCCTCTTTAATCCCGATGTCATTCCTTAACAGGGGTTTATGGAATCCGGCATGATAACTCTCCGCTTACTCGCAGGCGAAACAAATGTCGTTCTGTAAGGAAGGCTTCTCACAACATCGAATCCATATTTGAGCTCTAAAAAATATTGCACCAAAACAAGTTCTTAGATAACCTTCAAATTAGTTTTTTTTATATGGTCTTTTTGTCAGAACCCTCGGGATGTTTTTAGACTACGAACGCTTTTTTAGAAAACCCAAAAATAAAAAGCTTAACGAAACACAGCTTTACAAAGTTTCTAGAGATTCTCTCTAAAAATCAAGACATTTTGCTACTCGAATTCTAATTCAGCGGCTGAAAGTCTATATGGGTAGACCTGTCACGTTTAGAGTTGGCATTACTTTTTGCACTCTGTACCTTAATGTGAAAGGATGTAGTAAGCTTTTTCAAGTCGAAAATGTAAGCATCATACAGGAGATGTCGAAGTACGCTCACTGTGATACCGATAATTGGAGTAAGTGATATGGATAAAGAACAGACAGGAAAAATTAAAGGAAAAGGAGAAGTGGAAAGTGCAGCACCAAGGATATCTTGCCTGGAAGTCTGGCATTCTAATATATGCGATCGATATAAAACTCTATTTGCCGTATTCCGATTACACAGGTCTACAAATACAGGGGTCATGATTGTTGGAAGCTAAGAGTCATTTCCGAAGTAATTTGGTGCGTAGAATCCGAATCCGGCGTCAGAACTGGCCCATCACGTCAGATTTTGAGATATTTGAGTTATGTACCCAAAAAATGGCGTTTTTTCCTACATTTGAGGTTATGTACAGGGCGCAAAAAATTTTGCGGTCTTTCTCCAATTACATCATTTAGTACGACGTCGAAGGGATATATCTCGTAACTTCGAAAAGCCATAACTTTGCGTAAAAAAATCGTAGTTGATCTCTTGAACCCTTAAATTAAAGGGCAAGAGTTGTACTAAATGATGTAATTGGAGAGAAAGACCGCAAAAATTTTTTGCGCCCTGTACATAACCTCAAATGTAGGAAAAAACGCCATTTTTTGGGTACATAACCTCAAATATCTCAAAATCCTGACGTGATGGGCCAGTTCTGACGCCGGATTCGGATTCTACGCACCAAATTACTTCGGAAATGACTCTTAGCTTTCCAACAACTGAACCATGTTGACCTGTGTTATTTACCTAGAGAGGTACTTGCTTTTTTCAAACTGTAATCCAGTAATCCAAATTTGACGAACCTTAATAAATAAACACTATACAATTTTAGAATACAGTTCCTGGCTTTGGAACAGCCTCCAATACCGCTTTTAACATCGTTTTATCTATCGGATTACCTACATCATAATCAATTGATTCCACAATATCTAGTCACCTGTTTCAGTTTATTCCGACAAATCAACTTGGTTAACTGCTGGGCAATTGACCAACACTTAAATAAACAGGCACTAAGCCAACATAAAACCATAAAATATTGTTAACAATCGATAGCAGATAGATAGTATTTGGTTCATGGCACTTGGACGCATTTCACAGCCTGTCAATTAAATCTCAGACTGAGGCAGGCACTACGACAACAACAAAAAAGTAAATACAAGTCAACAAGAAACCACAACAGGCATCATAAATCAATTGGTTTTAATGCCAGACAGACGACACTGAACAAACCTGGTGGAGAGTAACCCTAAAGCTATCAAACCATAACGTATATGTACGTAGAGTTACTACAGGAAGATACTGCTAGCTACACGGCCTCATGGTGTTGCTACCGAAAACCAAACAAAACGCGTTTTCGATCATAAATTATGTACGGGTAGGAAAGTTGCACCCAGGCAACAACGATACTAAGCAGCAGGGGCGTAGTTTTCAGGGATCAACATAAGTCTATTGAAAATGTTTAATGAATTTAGTTCCAGTGGGATTAAACTGCCGATGTGTTCAAAAAGGAGTTTACTAATATTAAAATAGATTATGTTCTTTAAGAGAAATTTCACAATATTTTTTAAGTTGCTCTGTGATAACATTAAAAATAGAGAAATGCCTGGGTACAACATTTTTTAGAAAACGGGAAAACAAGCGAGAAATCTCGAAATAAATATAGGAAATGAAAAATGCTACTTTAGAACTCTACATTATAACTTCTAAAGATTGTTTAAATATTTTAGTGTTCGTACATGCGACATTCCGGAATTTTTAGAAAAACAGAAATGACCTCAGAAACTGTATTGAGCAGACTCAACGCCAAGCTGTTTTATATATATATATACCAAACCCCTTTTATCTAATAATCTACGCCACTGTCAAGCAGTGTATAGCAATGGCAACACTTTGCCTTGGATCCATCGCCGGCGGCGGCTGCTGACAAATTCTCGTTGCCCAAAAACCTAATTAAGCCACAAAGTTGTTGTTGTTGTTGTTGGTATGAGGCGCCAGCGGGCAAAGATAATGCCTTGTGGCTAGGCAACTAGGCGTCCAGACGTCTGCCAGCTAAAGCGGAACTCATGGCAACGTGCGACATTTTGCCATGACTAGAGGGACTCACAGAAGACCAATGCTATGTTTACACTGCTGCACACTGTGCCAATGTGATAGAATATTGCCCAAAAAAAAACTTAATATATCTTTGCGATTTGAAGTTGCAAATGTGTATAGGTACATTATAAATAAAGGCCCTAGAACTATTTTCGTCTCCATCAAATACTTTCGGATCGTCTTTCAATTTTACAGGCTCTATATGCAGGTTAAAAAGCGGTGGGGTTATCGGTTTAAAAATCTCTCATATCAGCGGAGGATGACCTAATGTACACGTTTTAATTCTATGCAATTTGGAGCTAGCCGGATTGAAAAAAAAAGTTATACTATAGGAGTTTAACTATAACCTCTAAAAAATTCGAATATCCAAATTTAGTTTGAGGCAGCATTTGCCACAAAAACTCAGCACACTTAGGCCTAGATTGACCGGATCTCTATTTCTACCCTTTTATGTGCGAATTCTTGAAAGAAGTCCCAAACTGTTACTTCGATTTAGCTTGCAATCCTCTCAGGTTCCTCACTAAGTTTTAAAGCAAGAAATTTCTCAGGTATATTTGGAACTTCAAGGGAACAAAAGAATTGCTCTACTGACTCTACATCTTCCTTATTTTATCAACTTCTACAAAAATCATTGTTCGGAGCATTTATTCTGAACTCATGTGTTCCAAGAATCCTTCTTTGCATGGGAACAACATGTTTCCCTTGTCCGTAGCTTAAAAGTGACCACCAACAATCGGATATCGTCCCTATCTGAGAGGCGGGTAGTCGTGCCGTGTCTGGCCATAATAATATTTTGTCACTGGTGCAAGTGATCGATTGTAAATAAATTTGAGGTATTCACGCTTTCAACGCAAAGCGTGAAGTCGAGGAGTTCAGGATAATGTCAGCATGCCATGTCCCTCCTATTGAGTTGTTGAGTTGTGTTCTTCTTTCCAGAGTTTGTTTATTATATATGTATTTGTAAATTGATGAAAATTAACAAAATCTTGAGTTAAAAATGACGAGATAGAGCGTAAAATTTTTATTAATTGCAGTTGTAGCTAAAATTACTTTGAATGAAATTAATTTTCTTGAATATTCGTTTCCTTAAACAAATTCATCGTATAAAAACTAAATTTTATTTAAGACATTGACTATGAAATTGCGGGGCGACTCAAATATTGATGAAGTTCTAGATAACTTTTTAATGGACATAGGCAATAATATTCTCGCTTCAGGGCGACTATTTTCACATCCTGAAATCAATCGATTACTCCACAACAGTTCCAGCATCTATTTTTATTCTTTTACTTGCTTAAACTCCAACAACTAGTAATAATGTCTATTAGCTCTAGAGATTTTACTTTTTCATTTCAACATGAAAAAATCGGCGGCTGAGGCTCATCGGGTTATTTCAAGTACTTATGGTGATGATACTATTAGTGAAAGAACGTGTCGCGAGTGGTTCCAGCGCTTTAAAAGCGGTGATTTTGTTGTTGAAGATCGGCATAGCGGTGGCAGAGAAAAACTTTTGAAGATGATGAACTGGTGGCTTTACTTAATGAAGATTCGTGCCAAACTCAAGAACAGCTAGCAAAATCATTGGGAGTAACTCAGAAAGCAGTATCAAAACGCCTGGAACAGCTGGGGATGATCCAAAAACAAGGATACTACAAGGTACCGTATCAGTTGAAACCAAGAGATGTTGAGCGACGTTTATTTGCTTGGGAACAGCTGCTTGAAAGACAAAAACGAAAAGGATTTCTTCATCGTATTGTTACTGGGGACGAAAAATGGGTACAACCCTAAGCGACGCACATCATGGGGATTGCCCGGCCACACTCCTACGGCGACACTTCGACAGAATATTCACGGATCCAAGGTCATGTTGTGTATTTGGTGGGATCAGCTTGGCGTAATTTATTATGAGCTGCTAAAACCTTCTGAAAAAATTACTGGTGCACTTTATCGAACGCAATTAATGCGTTTGAGTCGTGATAGACACGAAAAAGTAATTTTGCAACACGACAATGCTCGACCTCACGTGGCGAAAGTAGTCAAGACGTACCTCGAAACACTGAAATGGGAAATTCTACCACACCGCCATACTCTTCAGATGTTGCTCCATCTGATTACCATTTATTTAGGTCGATGGCACACGGCCTGGCGGGCCAGTGCTTCGATTCTTTTGAAAAAGTGAAAAAATGGATCGATTCTTGGATCTTATCAAAGGATGAAGAATTTTTCCGACGCGGGATTCGTTTGTTGCCTGAAAGATGGGCCAAAGTAGTGGAAAGTGACGGACAATACTTTGAAACATAAATAAGATACCATCTTTTTTTTATATAATTTTTAAAATTAAAAAAAAACGGCGGGTGCAAACCTGTAGACCTAATATTTAAAAAAAAAAGTAATAAAACATTATAGTAAAAATTTCCATTCTTTATGTTATTTGCACTAATTCAAACACTTAATTCTAATTATCTTAGAAATTTTCATATACATTTCGAGTAGAATTTTCTTAGGTGCAAAATTTAGAAATTTAAATATATATTCAATATTTAATTTTATAAATGAGCTATTAATTTTTTTTAATCGTTATTTTTTTTAATTTTTAGCTTATGCATGCAGTGTAAAGCTCTGTTGTGCCTTACCATAAAACAGTGTAAACATAGCATAAGAAAAATGGTAGAAGCAAGTAAGGAGTTGGCAAGAGAGAACCGTTGGTGCGAGCGGAAATAAGCGGCCTAAACAGAGAGGTAGTGATGGGGATTGGGGGAAAAGGAACTAAGGCACATCATTGTTATGGCGCTCAAGTGTTGCCTTCATGGTTAATGCTTAAGTAATTAGAATGCCTTGGCTATTAACTATGCAAGGCTGAGAGATAATGTTGATGCTGCGGCTGCCCAATGAAGCCACTTAAATTAACAACAACAATAATGATTATGATGATGATAATGATGTTGATGTTGATGCTGATGATAATAACAAAAGCAATAACAATAAAAAGGCATTGCATATGAAGGTAGTACCGATATTGATGACAATTTTAAGGCCGTTGATATTAAAGTATTCCAAGTATTTTCCAAAGATTTTGAAAAAGAGTTGTCACCAGTAGATTTCGAAGTTGCTTTATGAAACACAAGCCAGACATTCCCAGGCAACTGCAATCAAAATTTGAAATATGCGATTCTTGTAGATTGTCTATATGTAAAAATGTTTAGATCTTGCTCACTGCACAGTGGGTCAGTTTCACATATTTTGGCCAAAAACCTGGCATTTCCTTAATAATTTTTTAGAGTGATGAAATTGTACACAACTGTTGGTAAAGGATTGAATTATTTTTCTCGAAAGTTTGTGCCTTCTCAGATTTTTTTATGTTATAGATAATCCAATATTGAAAAAAATTAAAAAAAAAAAAACTGTTTCATGGAATTGCATCAAAATTCATACAGTATAAATATGAGCTCCACATACATTCAAAAATAATCTATATCCAAAATATTGAATGGTCTTGAAATTATATATATATATATATTATTATAGCCCCAAACATAGCTGAAATTCCAAGACAATTATAAAAAAACAACAACACTAATCAATCTGGTTTTTAAAAGATCTACTTTTTTAAAACTTCGACAAAAAATTCAAAAATCGATGTCAATTTTTTATCAAAAAAATGTTTACATTTTCTATGGTTCATTTTTTAAAATTCAATTTTTTAATAAAGTACGCGTTTCAAGGTTACGGAATTGCAGCGAAATCAAACTTTAAAAAAATTAGTGTTGCCCAAAGATACTGAAAGGTGGAGTATTCAGACCAAGTCAAATATCTGGGTGTGGTCCTAGACAAACGACTCAACTGGAACTCCCATTTAGAACAAGTGCTCTCCAAAGCTACTCGAGCCATGTGGGCCTGTAGAAAATTCTTTGACAGCACATGGAGCTTCAGCCCTCATATTATAGAATGGATATACCGTATGATGGTACGTCGTATCGTCACATATGCAGCCTCCTCATCTCTCTCGGGAGCGATGCGTACCTGCCCGACATCTGTCATGGGGTCAGTCCTTGGACTCACACCACTGCACATTTTCGTCTACTACGTATCAAGATCACATGTGGACTCTTATCAAGTGACACTGGTCATGCTGCACCTATATATTCCCTTCCTGACGAATCGATCTGCTCTAGATCAGATCTTATGATCACGGAATTTTTTCATAACAAGAAATTTAGATCTCTTCTCCCAAGTCGGGAGATTTGGGCTGATGGCAACAATGGTTAACGGATGGGTCCAAAACTGAGCAGGGTGATGGAGTTGGAATCGGTGGACCCAACACCAGAATCTCTACCGCAATGGGCAACTAGCCCAGGGTCTTTCAAGCAGAGATTTATGCCTTAGAGATTTGCGTCCTTCTCAAGGGAACTAGGTGAGCAAACATATCCATCTTTGCAGATAGCCAAGCTGCTTTTAGGGCATTGTCATCCTGGAGCATCTCCTCCAGGATGGTTAAAGAATGCCATAACTGCCATAACCCTTTCCGCATGGAACTAAGTCGTGCTATGTTGGGTGCCTGGACACTCGCTAGTGAATGGTAGCACGATCGCTGACGATCTAGCGCGACAGGGTGCCTCCACCCTGATTACATCTCCTGCGCCGTTTTGTGGTATCGGTTGGTCCACAATCAAAGCCATGATAAACAAATGGGCCGCAGGAGAACATAGGAGCTACTGGTTCTCACTTCCGGGGCTTCGTCATGCAAAAGTGCTTGTCACGTCTGGATGTGATCAAGACAAAAGGTTTTGGCAGAGCGGACCTAAAGCTCCTGGTAGCTAACCTATCTGGCCACCACACTGTTAGATACCATCTACAGAAAATTGGCCTATCGGACTCTTTAGAGTGCAGGCTATAAATATAAAAGTTTTTTGAAATGGGTTTAAATTTAACGTAAGAAATTGAACCAATTTAAACACTTTCAATATAAAAAATTCGAAATGGTGAATTTTCTGTAAATTATCGCAAAAGCTACTAAAATACAAAATGTCAACTTTCATTAGTAATAATTTTAAAACCACTAATTATAATTTAATAATTTTTTTAGCACAGTATACCACAATATGTTTAAAATCATATTCAATCATCATTTTGTTCAGATTAAGACTTTCTTCTGGGGGACTTTTACACTGTAAAATCTAGAGTCATTAAACTTAGAATTTAGACTCCTTATGTGTCCAGCCAAACCAAGATTATCTTCCGTTTCTATTGTTATTGCAATTATGTACATCGAGTGGCTATTTCTATATAAAATATAATTCAAAAGCTTTTCATTTTCAACATGCATTAGTCGAAAGTTTTTGAGTATACCCCATATGCAGTATATTTTATCGTAAGTAAAAATAAAACATTTTTTTTTTACAAAAATTTATGAAAATGCAAAACGACAAGTCATCAATGTGGCGCCAACGGATGCCCCTGATTGATTGTCCTGCTGCGTGCGTTTCATGCATATTTTTTCGCATAAGTATAGCTTAAGCCAAGACGCCTGTTAATGGCCAAAGATAAATGGTCAAAAGCTGGCGACCCAGCGAACAAACGAACGAGCTCCCATAACCAGAGCCAAGCCGCAGACTTGCTGACGCTTTAGTGTTTGCCATTATTTCCATGCATCAAGCAGAGTCGCGTAACGTACCAGTTTTAAATACCCTATATTTTGAGGGTAAGGAGTATATTAAATAAATGGGCTTAAAAAAAAAATCCTTTGAGTCAAATTTGGAAGGACATTAGTAGTATTTTGCGTTTTTTTATGAAGATATTGTAACCAAATTTAGCACTCGGGAGTATTTATAGGTCTCCAGCACTGTACCCAATGTTATTATCTTCAGTTTTTGGTTTTTTATGAAGGTACCTAATTTGGCAATCAAATGTCTTTGGTTTTTTGAAGCAATATATTCGGTTTTTTTTGCAAGATTGTGTTACAGGGTATCCCAAAGTGGTCCGCGCCCGACTTTACGTACGCCATTTTTATACCCTGTACCGTATGGTACAAAGGGTATATTAAGTTTGTGGAAGCCGAAAATGTATGTTATATACAGAAGGAGTCGTCGGAGACAACTCCAAAGTTATCTAAAATATGATCAGGGTGAATAGAGAAGTCGATATACCCATGTCCGTCTGTCCGTCTGTCCGTCCGTCCGTCCGTCCGTCCGTCCGTCCGTCTGTCCGTGTGAACGCCTAGATCTCAGAGATGGTAAGAGCTAGAGTTACCAAACTTTCACATTAGATCCCATATTATTCCATAGGAGGCAAGTTTATTTTATTTTTTTGATATCGGGGATAAATTATATAGCTCCCATAGGGGTGTTTGAGACGACCTCGACAAAAAAAATATGTTTTAGATGAATAATTCGTTTGTTTATGAAGATATTCCTAATCACTGTACCAAATTTGATCAAAATCGGTTGACTATATCATATAGCTCCCATAGGACCGATCGCCCAAAATAACATTTTTAAATCAAAATTCGCTATATTTTGTTTTTTACTAAAGATATCGTAACTAGATTTGGCGATTTTTTAGAGCACTTAAGCAATGTGCCAAATTTAAACAAAATCGAGTTCACTATATCATATAGCTCACATAGGTCCAATCTTCCAAAAAAATCGATTTTTGAACAAAATTTGTTGTGTTTCGTTTGTTTGTTAAGATATTGGGCCCAAATTTGGCATTCGACAGTTTTTTATAGTTTCCAAGCATTTTACAAAATTTTATCAAAATCGGTTAACTGTATATTACATATAGCTCATATGGGACGATCTTCCAAAAAATCGATCTTTGAATAAAATTTATTATATTTCGTTTGTGTGTGAAGATATTGGAATTAAATTTGGCACTTGTAAGTTTTTTATAGGTCTTAAGCATTGCATCAAATTTTATCAAAATCGGAAGACT
>JBAMAX010003958.1:0-104433 GCA_037043745.1 Chymomyza amoena
AGGTTATTACGCAACGTTATGGTCAGTTAAAAATTTTACTTTTTTAGCGAAATTAAGTATCCGCCCAACTTGTAGCCTGGCCACCTCTTCTAGACCGACAAACGCTGATTCTCCTAGGGTGGTCAGACGATGTCTAGAGATGGCTGGGCAGTCGCAGAGTACGTGTGCTAGGGTCTCAGGGACTTCTGGATCCCTGCAGATCCTGCATGATTCGCTTGCCGTTAGTCCCATCCTATGCGCATGCTTCGCTAAGAGGCAATGCCCTGTTAGCACACCCGTGATGGTCCTGCATTCAGTGCGTGAGAGTTTCATTATGAAGTTACTTTGTTTCCTGCCGTAATGAGCCAGCATGATTTTCGCTGTGTGACAGCTGTCTAGATTTTTCCATCTAGCTTCAGCTCTGCGCTTCACGTTGCACTCCAGCATAACGTAGAGGTGTTTTATCGGTCGGCGTACGTCGTGTATTTGTCCCTCCGGAAGCCCAACACCGCTTTTGGCAATTGCATCCACCATTTCATTCCCCATTATGCCTTTATGTCCAGGCACCCAGTAGATATGCAGTTTACGAGCCGCAGCTAATCTCTGGATGGCTGCCTGGCATTCAAGGACTTGGAAGGAGGATGTACAGTGCGATACAATAGCCTTGATAGCGGCTTGACTGTCTATGAAGAGATTAATCTTTGTTCCAGTTGAAGTGTTGGTACATGCCAACTCAGCCGCCTTCATTGCGGCGAATACTTCAGCCTGGAAGATGCTGCAGTGGTCCGGAAGCCTGTAACTTTGACTTACATTAAGCTCGGAGCAGTATACTCCAGCACCAACGCCCTTTTCCATCTTTGAGCCGTCAGTGAATAGGTTATAGGTATTGTGACTGGGTATAAGGCCTTTACGCCAGCCGTCTTCCTCCATCGTCACCTTTACCCTTTTCCCAAATTGTAGCTGCGGTATGACATAGTCAATTTCGTCAGAGAGTCCCTGTCCTATTGAACTATGTCCGTAGCGAATGTTCTTAAAAAGACCCGCCGCTTTTAGGCGCCCAGCTGTACGAGCAGCTGAGTACTCCGCGTAGAGGTCAATCGGAAGTAAGTCTAAAATGATGTTTAGCGCCGCTGTGGGTGTTGACCGGAGAGCCCCTGTAGTGCACAGCGATGCAAGTCGCTGAACGCGTGCCAGTGGCTTCAGATACGTCGTTTTGTTAGTCGCCTTCCACCAAACTAGGACGCCGTAGAGCAGTATCGGACGAACAATTGCCGTGTAGCACCAATGCATTAGAGTGGGTGAGAGGCCCCAAGTGCAGCCCAGCATCTTTTTACATGCGTATAGGGCATTACTGGCCTTTTTCACACGCTCTTCCACATTGGCCTTCCACAGCAGCTTGTTATCCAAAACCACTCCTAGGTATCTAGTTTGGGTTTTCAGGGTCAGTAGAGTGCCGTTTAGTCTAGGTGGGGTCCACTGCGGGGTTTTGTATCTCCTGGTGAAGAGCAGTAGGTCCGTCTTCTCCGGATTAACGTCTAGCCCTGCATTAGTGGCCCATCGGTGAATCGTGTCCAGTGACCTTGTCATCAGATCACTGAGAGTTGAAAGGCATATGCCTGTGACTACTACAGCGATGTCATCAGCATACGCAATTAGTTTTGTGGCTCTGCCTTCAAATTGTTTTAGAATTCCGTCGACTACTAGGAGCCATAGTAGGGGAGAGATGACACCACCTTGCGGGGTTCCTCTGTTCGTTTCCCTAGAGATTATGGCACCGTTCCACTCTGCCCTTATCCTTCTGCAGTTCAACAGACTGCATATCCACCGGTAAGTGCAGCTATTCGTGTCAAGCGATTGAAGCCCCTCCTTGAGAGCTTCAAGCGACACGTTATTAAAAGCTCCGGCTATGTCCAGAAATACCGCGAGTGCGTATTCCTTGTGATCCATAGCACCTTCAATACTTCGTGTCAGCGTGTGAAGAGCTGATTCCGTTGATGAACCAAATTTAGCTCTCGAGAGATTTTTATAGGTCTCAAGCACTCTACTAAATTTGAACAAAATCGGTTGACTATATTATATAGCTCCCATAAAACCAATCGGTCCAAAAAACTTTTTTATTCAAAATTCGTTGTGTTTCGTTTGTTTGTAAAGATATTTGAACTAAATTCGGCACTCAGATTTTTTTAAAGTACCAAAGCAGTGTGTCAAATTTGACCAAAATCGGTTGATCCCATAGAAACGATCGGTCAGAAAAAAAATTGTTGCTTAATAATTCTTCTGTTTTTGGTTTTTTATGAAGGAACCTAATTTGGAAATCAAAAGTTTTTGGTATTTTTAGGCAATATACAGAAAGTCATCCGCGCCGGACTTTACGTACGCCATTATTGGTTTATGAAGGTCTTTTCGTGTTCGCGATCCGAACTATATATCCTTAATTATGTCAACGACGAAAAAGAGACAGATAATATGACCAAATGAATCTTCTCAGGCAACATTTGTAGTGTAGTTTGTAGACTCGTGTAATCTTAATCAACAACGAAACGTTTTCTTACAGTCTAAACAGCCACTCTCAGCCGTTATCCCAGTATAAGGAGACTCTACGTATCACCAGCAAACCTGACGTGATCATTTTGTTCCTCTGATTAAAACTTTCATGTAAATTTGAGTGGGTTAATCGTAGCACCCCACATTTGCTCATTTGTTCTATAGTTGCAACATTCATTTTAAAGATGATCTTTGCCACCTCAAATTAACTTTTATTGCCATTACGGCAATATGCCTAATATTGACTCTGTCTGTGTGGCAGCTGCCAAGCAAAAAATTGTTGACTCAAAATTATTTGCAAAGCATCATATTACAAGCGATTGTTTGTTCGTTAAACAACAATACGTAAATAATTCGGATCATTGCACCCCTTGTGCCCATGGAACGAACATGCATATCTACAAATTGCTCAAATAAAATCTAAAGCTTTGGATGCACGCGATATATAAAAGCAGGCGGCAACGAAATTCACCAGTGTTGTAAGAATCTAGAGGCTGGAGCGTTGGGTACAATGTCTCAAGAAGATATAGCTAGTTTTGATGCGGAGCTGAAAAATTGGAGTGGTTCAAGGGAACAACATTATTTTGCACAGGACTTGTCTGTAGGCGAAATAATATTCAATGAGATGCGCCGTCATCCCAACCAGGTAGCACAGGTGAGTTGCTCTCTGATAGATTGTCCGATAGAGCCCTGCGCAAAAACATTTAGATAATCATTTTTACAAGGAATATTATTTTTCTTTTTTTGTGTGTTTGCGAATTTAAATGCATTTTTGCAAGGCTCTATCTTAAACATATTTATAGTTTGTGCAGAAAATAAAGCCATTTGGAAAAACAGATATCGGCCACAGAGCACACGGTGCTAACACGAGAGGAACTACTGATGAATGCTATGCGAGTGGCTTGTTATATGCGTCAATTAGGCTTAAAACAATCGGATGTAGTGTGTATTATAGCCAGAAATACGACTCATATAGCGGCCGTGGCTTATGCTTGCTTTTTCAATGGGACCGCCTTTCATGCGCTTAATGTTGCTTATGAAGAAGAGACTATCAAAAAGTTGGTAAATATTACCAAGCCCACGCTACTGTTTTGCGATGGTGATGAGTATACCAAGATTCTTGAGGCCACCTCCGAATTAAACGTTGAAATAATTACTATGCGGAATCATAGACCAAATGTCACCCGTATACAGGATGTGCTACTGACAGCAGTAGAGCAAAACTTTCAGCCTACAAGGCTGGATCAGGGAAACAATCAAACACTGGCCATACTATGTTCTTCAGGCACCACGGGAACACCTAAAGCTGTAACGATTGCAAATAGCCATAAGATATTTAACTCAGGCACGTAAGTTTATCACTTTTTTTTTGCTAATCAGAGATATACTATAACTATGTGTAATACATATATGTTGTTAGGAATCTTACCACCGAAGATGTTCAGTATTCGCACAGTAGCCTAGATTGGATTACGGGCTTATTGACGCTTGTAACAACAGCAGTATTTAGCACCAAGCGCATCATAGTTGATAGTCCATTTGATCCAACTAGTGCGCTTCGTATTATTCAAGGATTCGGTGTTACTTGGTTACTACAACCGCCCTCACATATGGCCATGATGACCAACAGCCCGGATTTTGGTCATGCCAATCTAAATACGATACGTTGCTATCTCTATGGCGGTGATCGCTGTTCCCTTGATGTGCAGCATCAAATTCGTAGCCACCTTCGGCAGGACTGTCTCCATTTTGCCTACGGATTTACCGAGTTGGGAACTATGTCCAATATTAACTTCCACTTTGATGAGAAACCAAACTCGGTTGGTTGCTTGTTGCCTGGGTTTAAGTTAAAAATAATAGATGAGCAGAATCAATGTATGAGACCGAACGAAAAA
Organism: Chymomyza amoena; assembly: GCA_037043745.1. Lineage (NCBI taxonomy): Eukaryota > Metazoa > Arthropoda > Insecta > Diptera > Drosophilidae > Chymomyza > Chymomyza amoena. The sequence goes on from JBAMAX010003958.1 coordinate 4,419, forward strand.
GGTGAGGTATGCATCTATAGCGGCCAGTACTGGACAGGGTACTACAATAATCCTAAAGAATCGCAAGGCATTTGTGATGAGGAATTGTGGTTTCACTCCGGTGACATGGGTTACGTGGATAATGATGGCTACCTCTATATAATAGAACGCAAAAAGCGTATGCTGAAGTATATGAGCATAATGTACTATCCCAAAGACATCGAAGACATCATATTGCAAATGCCGGGTGTAGCTGATGTTTGTGTTTTTGGAGTTTGGAATAAATTTCATGGAGATGAGGCTGCCGCTGCGGTTGTAAAGTCAGAGCACGCTGATTTCAATGCTCAGGATGTTGTTGAATTCGTTGCGCGAAACGTTGATGCCAAATATAAACAACTAAACGCTGGAGCAATTATTATGCAAGATCTATGTCGTAGTGCCAATGGCAAGACTAACCCCCTTGCGACTAAGGCGTACTTCTTAAAATCTATGGAAACAAAATAAACAAATGTTGTTCAATCCTTTAGATAATAACGATCACACTCTCTACTACGCTGCAGCTATAAAATAATAATAATAAAACATACGATTTTAGTACAAATTGCTTATCAGAAAGCTTTTCTTTTTTTGATTACATATATCTTGTTGGTGAGCTTGACCGTGACGTAGTGAACCAATGGAAATCGGTTACGAGATAAGCACCTAGACCAAAGTTTCCAAAGTTATATATTGCCAGTTACTGCTTAACCTGGTCTACATTTAGACACGCGCACGGAATTTTCAGCGCATATCAGTGCCGCCAGTATGGAACGCGTGAATACACAGTTCGATAAGTATACCAAAATTTGGAGTGGACCAAGGCCGGCGCACTTTTTTGATGTGGACTGTTCCATTGGTAAAATACTATTTGCCTTTATGCGTAATCATCCGGGCAACCTGTGTCAGGTAAAATATTTAGTAATGGATACTATGTATATATGAAATGTGAATTCGTTCGATTCCTCATTCTTTTTTCTTTAAAGATTTCCGACACGGATGGCACGGCGCTAACCAATGGTGAGGCCATCACTTTTGCCATACGCATTGCTCAACAGCTTCGTGCTATGGGCCTTAAGCAAGTCGATGTAGTGGGTATTGCCGGCACAAATACCACGTACCTTATGCCAGTGGTTCTAGGTTGTTTGCTCAATGGTACACCATTCCATGCTGTCAGTCCTTGGCACGATGAATGTACCATGAAGCATTTGTTTTGCATTACACGACCGAAGGTTATCTTCTTTGATGGTCAAGTCTATGAACGAATCAGTGCTATCAGTAAAATGCTGAAAGCTAATGTTTATACTTTAAAAGAGCACCGCCCATTCCTGCCGCGCGTTGAGGATTTGCTAGAACCTACACAAATGGAATTGTATTATGTGTAGGTAAAGAATCTTATGCAGCATCCTTAATTTAATAAAAGTTAAATTCTTCTTTGACACAGACCTGAACCGTTGAGTCTAGGAGGCGATCAAACTGTGGCCATACTATGCACATCAGGTACTACGGGTCTCCCTAAGGCTGTATGCATTTCCAACTCTGCTTGCCTTTTTGACTTCGGGTACGCATAAGTCAGTGTATTATAAATTGCATTTGGAACTTAATATTTTTCGTTGAATAGGTTTGTTACTGGCCAGGACGTAATGCTCTCCTTTGGCACTATCGATTGGTCATCTGGCATGTTCCATATGCTATTCAGTTGCTGTCATGGATCAACACGCATCATCACAGATCGTGCGTTTACACCAGAGTACTTGATTCAACTAGTCGAAAAATATAAGATCACACTGCTTACGTTATCACCACAGCAGGTAGCAGCTTTGATTAAAACGCCAACCCTGAGCAAGCAACGGTTATCCAGCGTTCGGTTTGTCAGCATTGGTGGTGGCAACTGCTACGTAGCCAATCTTCTCAAGATGCAAGAGTTTCTAATAAGAGGTCAAATTTCTTATGGCTATGCGCTGACCGAAAGCGGAAGCGTAGCTGCTAATATGGGCGTTTCCAAACCCTCCTCAGTTGGCAGAATTGTGCCTGGAGTACGAGTCAAAATCTTGGATGATGCCGGCCGTAGCCTCGGGCATGGTGAGACCGGTGAAATACTGGTGCACAACGGAAAAGTTTGGAATGGTTATTATGGCAACCCTAGCGAGTCAAAACGTATACAGGACTATCAAGGCTGGTTCCATACTGGTGACATGGGCTACTTTGACAATGAAAATTATTTGCACATTGTTGATCGCAAGCGAGATTTTCTGAGATTTCATGGCGCTCAGTATTGTCCCCATGAGATAGAGCAAGTCATTGCCGAACTGCCCGATGTTATCGAGGCCTGCGTATTTGGTTTATGGAACGAAGTTGATGGAGATCCGGCTGCAGCAGCTGTAGTTAAGATTCCTGGGAGCAAGCTAAGCGAACAGGATATTGTTGAATATGTGGCTAAGCGTCTTGTCGTTACTCACAAGCAACTGCATTGTGGAGTCTTCTTTTTAACCGAGTTACCCAAGACAGGCAGCGGCAAAGTGCTTCGGCAACAAACCAGGGATTTGGCTCTCGGCAAAAAATGGTCTGATTACCGCAATGGAAATTTAAATTAGTATTTGGTATATTTATTTATTTATTAGAGGAGTACAACTAAGTATAGTTGACCTTATGCTATAGAAAAAAAAGTAAATTTATTTAGAAAAAAAAAATAGAGGGTATAACTCGTCTCTAGCCCGATGGGTGAACTTTTTAATAATATGCACTATCTCACATCAAGAACAGGCCAGACATACGGATTTGCAATATAAAAGTTGAACCAAGGAAGCAAGGTAACAATTTAAACATTATATTAAAAAGTGCGAAGGGATCACCGTTGACCAAATGGACATATAGGATTGGCCAAGGATGCTCGAGGTGGCAATCCAAAATAACTTAAGATAGAAGAAGTGATAAATTGAATTGACCGTTCAAAAGAGAGGAAATTGTAAAAGTTATTATAGTTAGAGCATAGGACACGGAAAGGATCGTGTAAAGCATAATTAGATCTAAAGAATTGTAAGGCTAAAGGTCGAAAATTATGAGTTACCATAGATGGTATGACAAAAGTAACTTTGGGAAGAAGTACATTCTGCGATGAATTAAGGAAGGCAATTTTATAAGGCGAAGTCTATCAGAATATGGCGACAGTCGGATATTTGGCCCCAGTTTAATTCATGTCCTGATAAACGTAGTATTGAGGGCTCCAAACGCAACGGACGAGAGAGATATAAAGAGGTTTGGTTGTGTAAGGGTCGTTAAACTCTTTAGATCAACGCTTAGTTAAAGCAAGACTCAACAACTCAATGACTATAGGAAAATTTAGAGATAGCAAAAGAGATTCTAAGGCGACCACCACGACCCGGAGACCGGTCAAGCCTGTAGGTTACATAGAAGCTAACAAAAATCTCAGAATTATAGACAGATGCATTAAGCCAGTTTTCGGAAAAAGCAATAACATCAGAATCAAAATCTATGCTAATATTGAAAAGTCTAGTAAGTTTAGCGAGGTGACCACGAAGATTCTGATATTGAACGGTAAGTATAGTATTTAGTTTTTTGAAACTATATTAACTACAAGTATGGAGGAAGCTAAATTAGATGGAAAAGGTTTTTGTTTTTTTTTTTAATTTATGGACTAAAGTATGAGTAGGGCAGAATAAAGGATTAAGTATAGTAGAAAAGAGAGAATCAGGGACACTAATCTTAAACGAAGAGATATCGTGCCTCTACTTAAAATTGAACTTAAATTCTTCAATTTCGTTTGGAGATACAGTAGCCTAGAGACGAAGATGGACTTTTTTGGGTGCCACTCTAATAATAAGCTAATGTACAATAAAAAGTGTATGCTAAGACTTTTGTTATGTTATACATAAGTTCGGATGACTCATTTACACAGTATTTTGGCTGGTTATTGAGCGAGCAATATCACACATGGCATTCCTCATGGCTAACAAATGATAGCCAAAAAGCGCCACAAAAGAATCAACCACAATGTGTATCAAAGCCGGGTGTATTGCATGCTTTATCAGGCACTTATCTCTCTATACTGAACGATTGGCAGTAGTCAACTTTGATAACACGATATATATACCATATATAGCTATTCTTATCAAACTCAGAAACAGTTTTGCTTGCTAAACATGGAATGCTTAAGCCTTCAGTAGGTATAAAAGTATTCTATGTAGAATTAATATGGCTTAGCGCTGGCTGAGCACCAGCCCTTTGGGACATTACGAAAAAGATACTCAGATCCCCCAAATTGATTGACAGGCTGCGACTACCCCAAGTTTGACTTTGTGCGTGATCTTGTCAGCATTGCAATTTGATACTTTGTGACGTTTGCATTCGACTGAGTCGCTATCACCAAAAATAAAACACACTAATTGAGTATTATTATATGCTTGTGTTTTCTTAAGCCCACTTAAGCCCGAAATAATTTTGGCTCCTTAAATTGAAACCATTAAAGAAAGAAAATCGATCGCGACGCTCATTGATAAAGATCTCTCAGTGCCAACTGATTGACAGCTGGCTTCAATGTTTTCAATACTTTTTCAATGCCAAGTTCGTGAAATGTGAGAGCTCTTTGGCCACAGCGCCCAAAGCAACCAAACGTATTGATCCAATGAAATGCATACCTCTGCTAAGCGACTGATCAGACCCAGCTCAGATCAGCTCAGGCCACTCAAATATGCAGGAAGTGCAAGGCGTAGCCAATTGCATTAGCCAACAACATTTCCAAGCTTTACGGCGCCTGGCTCCGTCACATGCCTGACAATCAACTAGCTCACTACGTCTCTCTAGTTTCTTAACTTAACTGTCAGCGGCGACGAGTGCGCACGCAAGAAATCAAAATAAATTAAATAGTTCTACTAGTGCGACTGGAGCTTGGACTGGTGCTTGGATTGGGTCTAGGACTGGCTCCACATTGTAATTGTCTTGTAAATAGCAATTATCATTTGTCACTAATGCCTCTTATAATAATAATTAAATACCCACGCCTTTTATGCGATTTGCTTGCTACCTAAGTATTTGCATATATTGTATTACAATCCATAAACTAGATCGCATAAAATGATTTCAGATCGCTGATTTTCTGATTAATTCATTAACAACTGTCTACCAACATGTCATTTGCGAGCCAAATTACTCTGGACTGACAATCGAATCGAATCAATTAAGCTTGATCTTCAAGTGAATAGTAGTAGTTGGCGTTATTAATCGTGTAGAAAATTGTAACTAAAGTACTTCAACAATGGAAATGACACCCGCAACGACAAATCGACAAACAACTTTGACACATTGCAAAGAACTTAAAACCGGAAAATGTTTCTGGAAAATTTATGGCGCTTAAATTGCAGTCATGCGGATGAGCGGCAACGGTTAACAAGATCAACATTACAGCGGCAACCTTCATCGGAAACGCACTCTTACTTGCTAAGCATACTGATGCAATGCCCTTGCCTTTGCCCATGCTCACATTGAGATCAGTGACTAATGCTGCAGCTTAGGGCGGATGCTTGCTGTCAAAACACTCGCACAGCCTCTACTTTTCCAAAGAATTTTCTTAAGCTTGCACCATTGGTTAACTCGATGCCACAGCCTTAGCCCTAAGTAATTTATGTTAGCAACGTGTTAGCTAGTGAAAACAAGGAGCAACCGATTGGAACCTCCATAAAAATAACTAGTCGTCTTGTCTGGCATCTTTTATCAATTTGTGTTAACTTCTAAGCAATGCCCAGATCTCATAGATCATAAAGTTAGCGTTCCCCCATACACAGGCCTTGTCCAAAGCAGCCTGATGAAAATTTACATAATTATCGCTGGCGGTACTTTGAGAGCCGTCTGAACGTGTCAAAATGAAAAGTGTTGCATGATTAGAGCGTAAATTACACGGGCTAGGCATAAATCTTACATTGACTGTGCAGCGTTAAAGGCCGCAGTGATCATCAAAAAAAATGTACCGATTTATAAAGATGTAGATGCAAGTAAAAAGCTATACGCGATCTGAGAGCCAGAGTATACGACCGACCAAGTTTCTAAGGAAAAGAAGCAATGCGATGCATCGCAACGACGCGTCGGTTACTGGACCATTGGTTAGCCAGTCCGTTTGTGATCAATGTTCCTGCACTTCGCTGGCGCCCAAAGCTGGAAAATTTTTAACTGGCAAAATCTGAATTGAGTGTGAAATGGGTGAGAGGGCCTAAAAAGCAAGTGGGATGGACTCATGTATTGTTGGTCAGCAACATTGCCAAGTTCGCCATTATTAATGCTATTGTTCTCCTAACAGAAAAGATGAAACCGCCTCTTTGCCAGCAACATGTGTATATGCTACAACTACAACATTTAGAATTCTTTTGGAAATGTCTGCGCTAAAAGCAAAATGTTGTTAGCTTAGTACATAATCTGCCAGGACATCAGTTATTATTATTCTAGCGGTTTTGAATTACCGTTGCAGCCCGGTCAAGGTCTCTCATCGATGTGCCGCCAAGTGTGGCATTTATACTTGTACTACAAGTTATTCCAACATTGTAACATGTTACTTTCATTGGGCCAATCCGCTAACTACCCGTCGCGACGCGATGATGAAAACCAACAACCAGCCACCAACTAACATTAACAATCAGCCATCAGCCACTTCCTGTCCAGCTGGAAACTGTCGCATGTGCGCCTGCCTAGTAAATTAGTTTTCCATGTTCAGATGTCAGTTGTTGACTATATCGCTAGTTGTACCCGAACTCGTTTGGTTCTCTTAGTACATTGCGGGTGTTGTGTGTGAACTTCAGTACTCTAAGCAACTGCAACTTGGCGCACTTGGTTAGTTAGTTGAATTGTCTACTTTCAACGACATTTTCAAGATTGGACAAACGCACAAGGCTGCTTCTTATCAGTTAGCTGGCTGCCATTGACACAGCAGTTCATTTTTTAATCTATTTTGGCAATAAACAAACTAATTGCTTTGCATTTATGCAGGCCAGGCCACACGCATTGTATTCATGGAATAGGATATTCTTTTCAACATATGTAGGTTCATCTAATGCTTAGGCTAATAGAAGATTGCCTCTCCTAGAGAGGCACGACTAATGAAATTAACTATTTAGCAAACATAAAACACTTTTACTTGCTTATCAGCCCGACGATAAATAAAACTAACGTTCTTACTATTAAAGTCATTAATTATGCACCGTTGACATTTACATTTTAAAGAAGAAACAACTATGCAAATCGGGCCTCGTTTAATTGCAACAGAAAAAATCTTAAAAGATATTCCACACGCAGGCAGGCATGTTTTGAAGTAAATAGTGTGGTCTATGTAGAAGTGCATATGTTACATATGTACATATGTGTAGCAGCAGTAGAATTTTGCAGTTTGGGTGTCACATACATACATACATATGTATGTACATAATAATGTAATTCATACTATGTAATACATCTACATATAATTGCTTGGTACATGCAGTAGTCTTTTTTACAACATTTTAGTGCTTCTGCTCCGCATTCGACATTCAAAATGAACTTTCAAGTTCAGAATCGGGTTATGTGTGGGGCCTAATGCAATTTAATTTAGCCCCATTAAGAAAAACACTTTAAGGCAACTTTTTAACATTTCATATAATTTTAATGACACTTTTTTACGATGATTAGGGCGTGTACGAATTGCTTGGCTTTTTTACGATCCATTCCCATGGATGACAATGTCAGACTGAAATGACCGTCCGACATCGATACTTTAATTGTTAAGACAAGTTGTCCACGGGGTCCTTAAGGTAACATTTCGCAAGTTACGATTTTTATGTAGACTAATTTAAATGCAAACTTTAATTCAGTTATGTTATTCGATACACAGTCACAAACTCCGTAGAAATAGAAGTTAGTAGGTAACGTTTTAGTTACTAATTTTCGTGTTTTTTTTTTTTTGTCATTTGTTGACCTATAAAAATATTTTATCAATTTTAGTTTAAACATAATTTGTTAACAATGCTTAAAATATCTAAATAGGAAAGGCTAGAAGCCTGAACTCTTTATTTGATGTATGTATGTACATATATTTAATCTCACAATTAATATGTCATCTTTTTTGAAAACAAACAAAAAAGTTTTAATACATTATATACCTAAAAATTAACATACATATTGTAATAATTTTGATAGTCGAGAATATATAACATTGTTACTAATTTAGAGAAAATTACAAATAACAATTTATTTTCAAATAAATAAATAAATTAATATTCAAACATTTTTCATATTTTAAATATTACCTCTGCTTATATTGGTTCTAATTTGTTTGCCAATTAATGTTGCAAAGCTTTAAGCTCTGGTGTCTAAAAGCTTTTATTTTAACGTAACTCACTCACGCTTAGTATACACATTTAGCTTGCCGAAGCAACAACGGGGATGTAGCTCAGATGGTAGAGCGCTCGCTTAGCATGTGAGAGGTACGGGGATCGATGCCCCGCATCTCCAGTAGTGAAAATAATTTTTTTATTTTTTTATTTTTAAAACGTTTATTAGTAAAACAAATAATTAAAAAGTATTCTGAAATTATTTATTACCCTAAATTATTACTACACTAACTTAAAATATGCAATATGAATATTTTTTTTCTGTTTTGTGTTAAGTAGAAATGTGGCTTTTAAAAATTCTATCCTATGATTCCTTTTTAATTAAGCCTTACATTACATTTTCCTGATATTGCTGAGCAATTGTATTTCCATCTTCATTGATTTCGAATGGTATTTTAATGTACTGGAATCCGCAAACATAATAGTACAGTAAAAATAGGTTTCCACCAGGAAAAAAATTCATGTTGCAACTACTCTTGCTTAATGTGTCAAAGACCATCCAAAAAGTCTATGATATAAATATGAATATGAATACTTTTAGTAAGAAGTTAACATTTTTAGTTTCTCACGGTAGCGATCGGCCGGAAAGTAATGCCTACCTTTGTTAAATATTATTATCATATAAACAAACACAAAACACTGGACAACACAAACGCACATGCAGAGACGGCAAGCAATTCTTTTTGAAATTGATTCTACATATCTTGACGTTTATTTTCCATACTACAATAGTAACTTTATATTTAAGCAACAGCAACCATTTTGGCATCAATCGAAAATCAGCAACTAGTTCGTGTCAATTTGCAAATGCCAGGGACGTCATTAATTGCCTGACTTGACGAGTGCGCCAAGTTTTCAGGGCTGGAAAAATATTTGAAAACAATTCTGTTTTGTTCTAATTGGAGTATCTAGTTCTAAAATTCCAACTCTTTTCCCAAAAGAACATATATTAATAAAATTTTTGAATTTATGCCGCTTAGAGACCATTGTGCATTGTGCAACAAGAATGAGTATCGGTATATTCCGTCTATGAATGAAATGAAAAATTAGTTTTGCAATTATCCAACTGAATAATAATAACTCCCTCAAAAAAGGTTTATATTCAACTTGTAGAGGCACTAAGCTCACATTTTACATTTTAAAAATTATCTATGAAATATATAAATCTTTGCAACATATACTGGGTATATAGCCGAGAATATGCTTCAAAAAAATAACTAAACTGGTTATAGCTGGAAGCAACAGAAATATCTTAATACAACTCTAAGTATGTATATGCATGCATACATATATGTACGTAGTAGGGTATAAGGGACATCCACTAAATTTGGTATGTAGACTTTGGGAAGACTTTAGCGATTTGGTTGATAACCAAAGACAAATATTAGAAATAAATAATCTTTAAGCGTCAACACCTAAAATCGACGACATAATAATAATATTTATTCCATTTATATAGTTATATAGTAAATATATAATATAGCTCATATAATGTTTCTTAATCATGTTGTTAATTAAAAGTTATTCCCACAATTTATGATTGACAGCTTACTCGGCATACATGCGACATTTGTGCAATCCGAATTGTCAAACTATTCAGAGTGCTCATAAATCGTTCTTCTTTCAACTGCCGTTGGCAGCTTGTTATGCAATTAAAATCGGGTTACACTCCATCTCACTTCCCGGCTTTGTGGACATTGAAAAGGAGACGCCGCAGCTAATCCAATTTAATATATTCATCATAACTAAATATATACGCAAATGCAGGCCGTGAACTAGAAACGCAATAACTGATGGCCGGTCGGCTGGCCACCAAAACCAGTGACTGACATGTAGGGGTTCTCTGATCAGGCTGCAAAAATGATAACACTTCCGACATGTTTACTTGATTGAAGCGTATTTAATTTAATAAAGCATTTTTTCAAATAATTGAATGTTCCTAGTTTGCAACATTTTATTTTTTATTGGATTTGGTTTATAAATAAACCAAATATTTGGCTGAAGTGACATGAAACTATCTATTGAAATTTTTTTAAAAGTTCTTTCAAGTATTCTTCGCCTCGCACAGAAACTCGCTGATCCGAGCATACCCACGTTATAGAGATTTGATGTGAAACATTGCTCCTATAGGCTATATGAGTTCAACTATTATTCTATCCACAAGTATTCTCATAGAAATTAAAACCGATTACTACTATAGACCGATTAATTTTCAGACTACGCGTATGGGTAAAACTCTCTCAAAATGATGTTTTCGTATCAACAGCTACAATTCGCCTAAAATCCATTCAATATTTGTCGCCATATCCAATATTTTTGTTCCAACAGTTTTTACTGTCCCTTTACCGTATGGTACAAAGGGTAGCATATAATATTGTGCAAGCCGAAAATGTATGTAACATATAGAGGGGTCGTCAGAGAACCCCAAAGTATATACCGATGCCCGTCTGCCCCCTATCCGTCTGTCCTTCCGCATAAACGGCTAGATCTCAGAGATGGCAAGAGCCAGAGCCACCAATCTTTCAGATTAGATCTCTTATTATTCCATAGGAGACAAATTTATTTAATTTTTTTATAACGGCCATAAGTAGGGGTGGTATTAAAGCATGATATGACGCGAATCTAACAGCGCTTTTGAAAAGCTTAATTTTCTTAACTTAATTGGTTAAAGAAGACTTTGCTCGAATAAGCAACTTTTTCTTTGCATTCTGTCCCTGACATCCATTCCGCAGTCGATAAGTTCGATTGGTTTTTTACAAACTTCTGAAATTCACCTTTCCTGCTGTAGATTTAGTTTCCGTATTTCTTCGTAATTTCCAAATATGCATATTCAGTTCCGCTCCAAAAACTTGGATATGCACCTTATTTGCAAACTTGCAGCAATCCACTTTTTTGCAATATTTTATTGGTTAGGTTTAGTTAATTCTATTTGTTTTACATTTTTTTCATATTTGAGAATCATGGTTGTCTCCTGGTTCAAACCCCTCCTTTATAGATAAAGTAATGTGTTAAACTTTTCTGAGAAAACTTCAGCACTCAAAAAATGTAGACTTCTGTTTTACACTTCAGGGGCTGAATAGCAATATCAAGAATTTTTTATCATTCATTAAATCTAATTAACTGCACCGTCCAAGCAGGTTAGGTTAGGGCGGCAGTTGGGACTGACGTTCCAACTCACTGAGGCCAAGGGTAGGCCCGTTGCGATACCGATACAGTGAGTTATTTCACCAATCTTCCCTACTTGAGAAATCCCCTATATGAGGTGAGGAAGCCTTAAAAGGCATTTTGGACTCTGTTCAGAGAGCTGAGATAAATCGTCAAGAAAGTGGGACTTTAGAAACCTGAATCTTTTACTGCCCATCCCAGGGCAATGACAGAAAAAGTGTTTCACCGACTCCAGCTCCTCCCCATCACCACAGCTTCTACAGAAATAATTTTGTGGAGCATTCAACCTGGTAGTGTCCCGTGATAGCACGGATAACAGATGAGCACTGGGCTCTATTCAGACAGCAAAGTTCTTTGGTTCTTTTAATGCAGTATGTCGGCCAAATTTGCCGTGAGATCTGACACCCAGGCCCTCCTTGTCTTGAAGGAGGATGCTGGTAGTTCCTTGTCTAGCCAGTTCATCCGCAATACAGTTGCCCTCGAAGTCCCTATGTCCTGGCACCCATATGAGGTGAATTAAAAACTGCTCAGCCATCTCCTCTACGAAGTCATCGAAACTAGGGACTTAATAGCCGCTTGGCTGTCCGAGTAGATACAAATGTTCTTATTTAAAACTTGCATAGTAATTCGTAGCACATTTGTATAGGTATTCGTTATTCCCAATGAGTTAAAAACAGATATGATATGATAGATACACTGTAGACGTAGCAGAAAACCCGTTGCATTTTGGCGCACGTGAATAAGGCAGCGTCCGAAACGAATTCTTGCCATACGTCACGTAGACAATGCAGACACCTGACTCTCAGCTGAAATCGAATTGCAAGTGGTGAAATAATGCTATACAATAATGATACTTATAAAACACCCATTTCTCATACTACTGCAATCAGCTGATTCTGATTAGCGCAAAAGTGAAAGGCAAACAAAAACAGCCGTAAAATTGCAAGCTTCATTGAAATTCTAATCAGCCTGAATGCGCAACTGAAAGACAAGTAGCGCTGATGGGCTAGGGGATAAAAGATAAAGCGAAATCTCGCCCACCGGAAATGCGCGCCCCAACAGAAGAAGAACCAAAACCGGCAACGTCAACGTCCGCACAAAACTAAAGCTCTCTCTCGCAGCTGCTGTTAATGCTAACGATCTCTTGACGATCGCTGATTTGTTCGGCAAATGTCGGGCAAATTATGAGCGCTTTTATCATTATGTATGTATGCCATGGTCGTATGTCAACTAAAGGAAAAGGGGTTAAGGGGGTTTAAAATTTTATTTACAGTTTGATTTTGCCTGAGTATCGCCTTAAATGTTGCTGGTTGGGGGGAAGCCGGCACTCATTCTGACGCTACACCTTTTGGATGCGCCACTGATGTATGTATGCTGCCCAAAGCCAAACTGTTGCCAAGTGCCATAAGTTTCTTTGACAATAGTCTACCGCCGCTACTTCTGCTGCTGATGGGGATTGCCTCAGCAGTGCTCGTTCCCTCTAGTCATGCGAAAAATTTAAGCAATGTATGGGAAATAAAACGAAATGGGAGCTTCGCTACAACAACAATAGCAATAGGTGCGAGTGCTTTAGCCAATTTGTTTCATTTCAAGGCCTACGTGACTTGTCTCAGGCAGCAGCAGCAGCGCAAATGACAGCGACTGCGGGCAGAGTCTCGACTGCGAGCAATTGGCTTGGAATAAAGCCGGCAGTGATTTTTGAGTGACTCTTTGTTGCTTTAATTTAAGAATAAGTTTTTTTTTACAACTATTTTAGTGTTGTTTATTTAATAAATTTCTCAAGGGCAAGGGCGGGTTACTTACCTGATAACTAGATACAAAGTTTTCAAAAAACTAATAAAACGTATTGCGTATGAGTAATATTTTGTGGGTCACATGACACATGATTGGTATCGGTATTATCTCTGTCTCCTCCACAAACACGTGTGCCCGCCAAATTGATTATCAGCGCTGAAAGTTTTGCTGCTGAAACGTGCTGGCTATTATTATTATAATGTAATAAGAAATTAACCAGGAAACCATGAAACGTATCGCATAAATTTTCTTCTGTTAATTTTTGCAAGTTTTATTTATTTAACTTTTTTTCTTTGCTGTTTCCAAGTGTTCGTCAGTCTTAAATTAGATTCATTTATTTATTTAAATTACGATTATTTTTTATTTGCTTTATGTACATTAAATTTTTACTTATGTAAATAATTTACATAGCTAAGAAAAGTCAGGAACATTAACATGGGCAATCCATCTCCAATTCATTTCGAGATCCATCTCGCTGTGAATCTCACGGTATGACAGTGCATTGCATCCAGAGTATGGCGAGCAGTTGAAGCAACAATAGACGACGACTGCTGGAAAATGCACGAAAGCATTATAGATAAAGCAAGATATGGGGATAAAAGATGAAACTCAGAGGAACCATGCCGAAAACAAATCAAAAAAAAAAATCAATTTTAGTGGTATTTCAAATAATATTAAGTTTGTTTTGTGGAACGTGCAGTACGTACAAAATACCAGATACATAGTACATTCAAAAATATAAATAATATAAGTAAATATGTAAATAAAAATAAATAAAATATTTGTTTGTATTTTCCGCCAAGCTTACCATACATTACAAATGGCAATCCAATCGACGCAAAAAATCAGTTTAAAAATATTTATAATTGTTTCAAAATTTATTTTTTTTTTAGTTGTATTTTTTGTTATCATGCAGTTTTTCTTGAAATTTTCAAGAAATTTCCTTCTCTTGACAAATGCCTTAATGTTAGGTAAAATTTGTTAGTCTACTACTTATCTGTTGAATATTCTTACAACATTTATTCAAGTTTATAAATTATGTAAATTTTCATAAATAAATAGCTAAGTTATACATTTCACGCACATTTGTTTTTGTTTTTAGCCCTTTTTACAATAAATAATAAAACATTTGTTAGTTGTAGCTAAAAAATACAAAAAGATTTTTATTTTTCTAAAGTACAATCTTTGATTTTTGAGTTTCTTTCTTGATTTCGTTTCGTTTTGCTTTGCTTTGCTTTTCGATTTCTCGTTTACTTCGTTTGTTGGTTCGTTCATGGCTTTCAATACTTTGTAAAAATTTAGTTTCTAGCACAAACCAATAATTATTGTAAATTTAAGGTTTGTTAAACATTAAAACTTTTAAAGTACGCACTGAGAGGCAGCGAGGTTGACGCTTTTTCTTACGCATATTGTACATAATATAATTACTATATATTGTATTTATATATATTTTGTTTTTTTTTTGTTGTTCAAGAAATTTACGATATTTACAAAGTGCGAGCTATTTGAGTTATGTGGTATGTACAACACTGTTGCAACTTACACGTAGTAGGTAATAGACTCTTTTATATTAATTCTAAATCGAAAGCTAAACATTTTGCAATTTTTTTAATATTTTGTGAATGTTCTTTAAGAGCTTTGAGTGGGTTTAAAACTGTTTAAAAGCCGAAGTGGGTGAGTATTTTGTATGTTATGAATGTTTTAGTTTAAAAGTTGGCAGAGACTCAAGTATTTCAATAGCCTGTAATTTAAATTAAATTAGTTAGTTAGGTAATTCAAAATAATCGTAAATAAAACAAAATAATAACATATATTGTATAACTAGCTAGTTTTGACTAAAAATTGTGGGCACCGTTTTGGTGGCAGGACACAGTCTTGTAAAATACTCGAGACTCCGTTTTTATACGATTGTTTTTTTTGATATTCAAAGTTCAAATTATAGATATAGTGCAGTGCGTGATAATAATTGAAAATTGGTAGTAATTTCGTCTCTGCTTATAGAGAGTAAGTTTTGTGATGAGTCCAGTATAATTACGCCTTATGAAGGTGAAATATAAATTTGTACAAGTGTTTTTGGGTGTCTGAATTTTTTGTTTAAACTTTCAAATTACATATCATAATGCATACTCAAGCTTTAACTGGCTTCATTTTATTTCTGTAATATTATTCAAGCTTATGTTTTAAGTATTTATTATAAAGTTAAATGCCTTAATATTTAAACGCATTGAAACTGCTTTGAGAAAGTTTAGTTGTATACTATAAAAAAGATTTCCACATTTTGTACGTTTAAAAAAAAAAACTGTTTGTTAACGTCCAAAAAACAAGTGCAATTATGCAAATTTTGAAATGATAAATGAAACACAACAACCAAAAAAAAGTGTAATTTTCGGACAACAGTACAAAATGTGAGAATTTTACGTTCGGTTAAAAGTTAATGCCAATCAATAGGTTTTAATGCCAAAAGATACAAAGTTAAAATTTTGAAAACAAATTTTGATATATAATTTTCATATAGTTAAAGCAAGAGAAAATGAGAGTAAGAGAGACAAGATGGTGAAAGATAGTTTGCATAGATGATAGATAACTCACTGATGATCAATTTCATAGTAATCGCCTGTACTTCCGGATACCAGCGGCGGTGCGTGAACACCGTTTGTTGGATCTTCGTAACTGTCCTCGGTTTCCTGCGAGTCTGTTGCTTCGTCGAGATCCAAGCCTTCATCCTCATCAACAGCCTCTTCGGAAGATGCTTCAGTGTATTCTTTACTCATATGCACATTACGCTGCTCGCGCTCCACACGATCGCTGGTGTCGCTTAATGAAAGAGAGGGCATTGCAGAGCTGCTTTCCCAGCTGCTGCCAGGCGTTGCTAGGCTGGTGGCCTTTATAGTTGTGGTGCTTGCTTCCACCCACTTCTGTTTGGGTTTTTGCCCTCCGCGCTTGCCGGCTGTTGCACCATTGCGACCACCACGTTTTTTGCCGCCCAAATTTTGACGCGCCCTGCCCGGTTTTGGTTGCTTCTTTTTGCCAACCATAGACCCGCTTTCAACAGGCTGTTGCTTCCGTGCATGATTACCATTGTTTTTGGGCTTGGCGAGACCTACTTTACCGCCACCGTTGCGTTTTGGTCCACCACGTTTATTTGCGCATAATGTCGGTGGTGCTGATGCAGATTCTTGCAGTTCCTTGCAGCGCTGTTGCTTGGGACCCTTTCCTCCACTGCCGCTATTCCCACCACGCTTGCGTAAAGCTCCCGCACCGGCAGCTGGCTTCACTGTGCAATTGTGCTCCCTTTCGTTCTCGTTTAGCCTGCACTTTCTGAGCTTCTTCTTTTGCTTCTTATGTTGCTGGCTACTACTACCACTACTACTACTACCACTACTACTACTATTACTACTACTACTACTACTAGTACTACTGCTATTGATAAGGGCATTACTGCTAGAGATATTTATATTACTGCTATTGCTACTGCTAATATGGCCGCTTTGACTACTGTTACTACTAATACTAATCAGGCTGCTGGCGCTACTATTTGTAAGCTGAGCTGCATTGCTCCCAGGAACATTGTTCGGTGTTGCTTGGCCACCACCGCCGGAACCGCCAGTGAAGCCGGTGCTGCTACCGCTTAGGGTGCACTGGGGACGTGCTTTGAAGTGTTCACCGTCGATCAGTTCGATCAGCGGCTTGCCAGTATCACAGAGTTGGCGCACGCCATGCTTGATGCGATTGGCGCCAAAATTCTTTGCTATCAGTTGCTCGACCCGCTCCTGCGGAACTGGCTCGGTAATGGCGTTCGTGTATGTGGACAGCTTACCCAGGGATCGCGTTGGCGGAATTTGTGTCCTGCGCGGTTCGCCACGCCGATTCAGTGCCAAATAGTAAATGCGACGTGCATTTGAGTTGTACGTTGAGGAGTAGGTATTATAGTTGTGCGGCTCCATATTCTCATTGAAGACACAATCGTCGGTAAAGTCTTTCTGTAACAGTAGAACTATGATTAAATTATTTGGCTATAAGTTACTAAGGGAAACTATCCGAAAACATGATCCAAACTGTTGGTAAATGCTTGCAGCTACCTAAGGCATGCGCCCAAAGCGTTTGACTATCAAAAACAAATTCTACAGATAAACGCACTCATTATCACAGGATGTGCCAGAGTTAGCGTATCGGTGTCGCCATCGATAAACATAAGCGGCTTTGTTTAATAGAAGCTAGACCTCCATAAAATTGCCTAGTTTATGGTACCCTATTGACAGCTACACAAAAGGATACCATAATTGTGATTCAGGTAAAAAATAATTAATGTAAATCATTGGTGAAAGGATTGCTTATGTATTCTATTGTAGCAGTGCTCGATCGATCGATGATCGCAGACCTAGTACAGATCACATTCGCTGTCGGTCGGTTTGCTTGTTCTCCTCTCTTTTCCATCTACAAATCAAATTCAATTAACAACATCCAAATTAATTCGCTTGTCGGGCAATTAAAATTGTTCTGGGTTGACAACTTGACAGCCCACAGACGACTCACAAATTGCACAAATCCAAATGTATGGATTAGCACTTCCATGTGGAAATGTTGCAGCCTAAATTTAGAATTTAATCAAAGAAAAGCAGGCACATTACAGTAGTCCCTCTATGTTCCACTAGCTTCGTTTTTTACACCAATTTGATGCGAAGTGAGCCATCAAATGGGCCAAAGCAAAACTATTTAACTCAAATTTAAAAAAATTACGCTTTAAATGTTGACGTTATTTGTAAAGGGCTGGAAAGATGACTTAACAGAACTCAGACAAATTTTTGACGTGTGTGACACCAATGCGACAATGTCTGGGGCTATCTTCAGGTCTGTGGCTTTTGATTTCCCAGCATTCGCAGCTATTTTTAATGCAATGGGCGCCAAGTGAAAATTACAACCGACTGCTGCAAGCGCCAGTGAAATTAGTAGGAAAATTAAAATGTCATATTAAAGCCGACAGGAAGTTGTCGCTATTATTGTTGTTGGTGGTACATAGTGCACCCATTAGAAGTACACAATGTCTTTGATACGGCTTATCATCAAACCAAGCAAAAGGTTCGAAAAGGTACATGCAACGCCTACAACAAAACAAAATGCTGTTTACATCTTGTCCGTGGTCCCGGCTTTCACTTGTTGCTATGTGTTCTATAACTTTTGTCGCCTTCAGGACAGGACAATAACAATGATAATAATGCGACACATGCTCTAAACTGACCATTAATTGGTCCCGTCGCGCTCCACGGGCGGTCCGCTTATTCGACGAACACTACAAAATATGGAAATTAATAGGAGAACAGGTACCAATATAACAATATATTCTATTCTACTATTGTATTATAAGTAGTGGTATTTTTGTCTCAACGTTGGCGCCCAACCACTTGATAGCTTAGTCTGCTAAAAATACTTTTTCAACAACACAAAGATAATATTCAAGGATTGGCTAAAAAAGAAGCCAGCAAGATTTAAAATTATAATTCAATTACTGAACGATCTCAAATCAATTGAATACTCAGCCAAAATCAACATCCAAATAACCGCCTACTTCGCTAAAGTAGATCATATTCGATGCCCATCAAAGGGCCCGGTGCAAAGTTGCACACTTGATGTGCAAATCCATCAACATGGTGAAAAATTTGTTAAATAAATGAGTATCTGCTAGATCTAAAGAAGGCACATCGAGCAATTCTTAGACACTGACAGAATTGGCACAAACTGTGCCTATTTTAGTATATACGGAAAAGGTTAGAGTGCAAGCAACCGACAAATTCCGAAAATATACCTAACAGATACAAAATGCTTGGCGGCTAATGAAGCGAATCTTAAATGGCGCCAGTGTGGTTTAAGATTCAATGTATTTTTGTGGTGCAGGGAAAAAGTGTCACATTAATTTTCACAGGCGACCGACATCACTTGGCACTTGACAAAGGACAAAGGATCGAATAGAAAAAGAAAATAGAAGGACCCTTACTGGTGTTGTTGGTATCGGTCGGTTTAGCTCATTGTTTCCTGTCACAAGCATTGCACTAATTTTTTATTTATTGATTGCGACTGCAATGAACTTCTACCTCAATTTTTTATCGTTCTTTTGAGTATTTTGTTTGTTTCTTTTTTGTTGCACTGAAATTTAATGGTTCTATTGAAATGTAGTCCGTCCAATACGAAAATATCAAGTTCAATTGTAACTGCTTAATACCCCAGAAATTTCTGTGAAATTGTTATTGCCTGAAGTTTCCATAAGCATTTCAAATCAATGGCGTTGGCTTAATTGCATACTTCAGGATTACTTACCGAGCCATAAACAGTTCCACAGGCATCCATACAGAGATACAAACATGTAGCCACACTTTGTATCTTAATACGCCCCACATCCACAGTTGATCGCTGTAGTATGGCTGAAAAAAAGCACATTAAAGAAAAGGCAATTAATAATTAAAATACAAGTTTTAGAAGTATAAAGATGATTTTCGTTCGTAGCCCTGTCAACCTTAACACACCTTGCTTTCTACCCATCATGGTGTCATATTGTCAAAAACTGGCAAATAAGTTGTTAATTATATATTTTAAAGAATTGCGGCCTTGTCAATCCAAAACTTTGGTGGTATAAGATACTAAAGCCCATACAGACCGCCTGCGCTAAAGATTATAAAGAATTCAAGTTCAACGACGAATGTTTTCGTATCCAACAACAAGCCAGCGTCGAAGATGACAGCAACTCCTTGAAATTTCTTTTAAGGTCAAACCACTTGTGTGGCCGACGGCTGGCCAGACTTTCCCGGATAAAGTGTGTCAGTGCATTGTGGTTCCTACCGTAGTGGTTGCTTCTGCTGCGTTCAATGAACTTGATGCACGTTGCCATAATAAACATGATTTTGTAAATACTTAGCTTGTTACGTTCCAATTGAAATCTTAGCAGCTGCCTGTTGGTTACTGCCGGAGGCAACTCGAGGCGACGCAAGGGATCAAAGCATCGGGCAACTGTGCACATAAAAAATTATGAGTTGGGTATACTAAGTGTACGACGATGTTCATGTACACTCCGGAACAAAGTCGCTTGTGCCACTTGAGTGATATGAAAATGATATGTTTTACTTTTTATTTCGAGTTTTGGCTGCAGTGATAATGACTTTGACGCCGAAAGTGAATGTTTTGTTTTTTAATTTTTGTTTATGAAACACTAATGTAAAAATAAGCAAGCTGTATTATGTATGTACCTATCTATTTATTTGCGTATAGTACATAATTGATATAATACGCTCTTTGACATGCACATACTCGAAAACCTTAAAAACATTTTTAGATATTTTTTTACGCAGACCATTTCCACTCTCATAAAATTTTGGTGTGTGTCAAATGCCATGTCGAAGAGCCAAAGATCATAAAATCGAGGCAGTAAAGTTACAATTTATTAAGCATCGAGTGCCTCTACTAAGTACATATACATAAGTATCTATAATTCTGCCTAAACAAACAGCGCGTGCTTGAAGCGCGTTTCTGTTTATTTACAGCACGCGCTACAACACGGAAATTGTTAAGTTGTTTGCACGGGAATGTAATCATGCTGCCGGGAACAAAAAACAGCACTATAAATATGCAATACATCTGATTTACAAATGTTTGAGAAACACCAGAAAAAGTATTCCCTACATGCAATTCTCGTGAAGATACTATGACTAATTCTGTGCGCTCCTCCGCCTTCGTGCTGTCTTTGTGATGGTCACAACACAATGGTTTGTTGCTATTTTGTTTGTCTTTCAAGGAATTTGGGGCAGTGTTATCCAGAAACTTAATAAATAACTTGCAATATGCGTCAGTGCATCTACTAATTAATATGTGTGTGGGCAATAATAATCTTTTAAAAACTATTTCAACTGTGTTTAGACATTTCAATTTAATATTGTTATTACAGAAAAAAGTTGAATGTAAATTGGAAATTAATTTTATTGTTTCAAAACATTTCAGTAAACAGTAAACCGCTCTAACTTAAAGCATGTCTCATTTATCTTCAAATTATAGTTACTAATGATAACCGAAATACGACGACTACATCGACAAACATAGTATTTCAAAAGGCTTATAACTAAAATATCATAAATTTATTTTCTAACAAAAGTCAATTTAAATAAAATATGTCGACAAAATAATACAAGACAGCATTTGTCAGACAGGCAAGAGAAAGTTAATTTGAAAATAAGTCGCGACGCTAATTTCTTTTAATTTTAAACATAATTCATATGCGAAAATACTTCTTTAAATGCCTGTATGTGCACTAATACTACATATACCATTTTATCAGAACCTAAATTCATTTCATGTTCTCACTGAAAGTGTCAAAAAAAAAAAAAACTTGCTGCTGTTGCTCTCGTAGAAGCTTTGGACACGCCGTATCAACTTGGCGCCGTGGCTTAGTTGGTTAAAGCGCCTGTCTAGTAAACAGGAGATCGTGAGTTCGAATCTCGCCGGGGCCTTTCTGGTTAAAATATTTTTGTATACTATTTTTTTTTTATTTTTTTTATATTTTAATTATAGCTAGTTAGTTTGCTTTATTTTTTATAATTTTATTATAAGAAATTCTTAAATTTTTTTTTGTTAAATGTATTTTGGTGAAAAAATTAACTACTAAGGGAAATAAATACTATCATATTGAGCCATTTATACCTTAATAAAAGCTACAAGTTCAATAAACTACAAAAATTAAAAATTATTATGTGTTTTACCAATAAATCGTCGAAAACAAAATAAAAATGCAAACTGATATCAAAAGTCTGTGCACGTTTTTGAGCTGCTTTAAATTGCTCACAAAATGAGCACGTATCCATAAGATATAACTTCAGGGAACGCACGAAATTGTCATAATTAAAATGTCAATATGGTCAGCGATGCCAATAAAAGCAGCAAAATGTGTCCGTCAAAAATTTTGAAAGGTGTCCAATTGAATTATGGCGGTGAACTACAATTAAATGCACCAAACAAAATTTTGACCACCTTTAAGGTGTGCAGTTTATGCTAATGAGACATTAATTTTTGGACAGTCCGTAATATTTAAATTTTTGTGCATGCTATTAATAAATTGAACAAAATCCGGCATTAATTTAAATATAATAAAAAAAAATTTAACGGTTTCTTTTAAATTTTAATAAGATTTTAAGAAAATTTTGACGTGTCTCGTGACATTTTATTTAATTTATGTTCATTGTGTGAATATAATAAGTTTTAATTTGGGGACTTTTTTTCGCTACGGAAATATACAAAATTTTTGAAAGAGACTAAACTATTTTGACAATTTGATGTAAAGATGCGCCTATCAATCAATTGAGCTTCATAACTAAACTCTGTTAAACAATGCAGAACAACTTGGAACACGATCTTTTAGGAGCTAATTACCGGCTTTATGTTTAGATGTCTAAAAAATTTAAAATTTCAAAGCAATAGAGTGGAATAAATATTATTTTTTAAACCGATTATTGGTCTTGGTTAAGTTTTCTTTTAGGTGTACTACATTCTACTAGTGCTAAATTTTCATGTCGATAAGCATGCAACAGTTTAACCTATCCATATCAATAAGATGGAATATTGCACGCAATAAAAAAAACCCATTGGCAAAGGTTAACATAAGTTTCAACCCCTATGTGTAGTAAATATTGCGTCCTTTTTGTTATCAAAATGCACGCTACCCGGGGTGAGTGGCCATTTATTTTGCCGCAATTGCAACGGATATCCTACGAATCTTCTGACCACATCCGATTAGGAAAATGCGCAAAAATATAAATTACAGTTGTGTTGATGGCTGATAAGCTGAGATTTCTATCAACCAATTAAGGGTTGATGATGGACCTTTCCAGATACACCCCAAAAGCATTTATTTGATTGGATTTTAGCAATAAAACGCCCACGATTCAGATGATGAGTGTCACATTTGTAGAGAAAATATTTAGATTCTTTCTGTTATTGGTGCACGCAAAATGTTCATGTTAATGGAATCCCTCAAGCATGGGAAAAGTTCTCTCGCCTGTGGCTTTCATTTATCAGATATTATATTTATACGAATAGCTAAGAAATATTTTAAGCCGCACTTAAAAAAGCCCCCTGCTAACCTGAAGTGCTACCGTTTTGAAGCTCTTTCAGATCAGAAGGCTTAAGTCCACAGATGCAGACAAAAGCCACAAAAGTAACGGACCAAGACCATTTAATCAATGAATAATTAACTTGTATATTAAAACTGCTTTAATTTGATTTGATTACATTAGACTAATAACGTGTAAAGTATGGGCAGACCAAAGAAACTTACAAACAAGACCACACAGAACAACTCTTAATTTAGGTCTAGAAAAATGTAAGCTGCTTAGGTAAAAGTTTCCCTGGACAGTGAAAGTTAAGATGGTCAATTCATTTAAATAATAAACAATGGCCAGCACTAAAACAAGTTACTTACAAATTAGTACAAGCTCAAAAAATGTGCTATTAACATAAGAAAATGTATTCAGCTTTTATGAGCTCTTCAAGAAAAGGGTAAGTTTAACGTAAGAATAAGAGAAAAATTGTAGAAAGTCCCATTAAAATGCCTTGTTAAGTCTTTTTGTAAAAAAGTTGACTTAAATATATTCGAAGAAAACAACAAATTCTTATTTTCCCAACCATAGTCCAAAGAACATCGATATCGAAATAATGAAAAAAAAGTAAATTATGGGCAGGGAGTACCTATAGTAAAGCCGATGTATCCTTACTTCAACCGGCCTAAATGTTTATACGTAAGAAGAACATCCCAAAACAACTTGTTGACAAGTTAGCATATAAAAAAAAATTGCTAGTAAGTTTTAAAAGAAATATGAAGAAATGCTATAGCCGGCCACAAAAAGAATCCAGTCAGCCCAGCGTATAAGGAATGCAGAGACGCCCGCTGCTCGCGCGCATCAACTGCTCCGAAGGTTCCCCCGAATACCCGTCCACTGTTGGTGGAGGGAGCAGCAGTTGACGTTGTCAACTTAAAGGCAGCCAGGTTTTGTTTTTCCGCATTTTCGATTCAATTCTTAGTACGATATCAAACAAGTCTGTGAGTGGAAATGAAATATGTAGATGAGTCTTTAATTAATTTGAGACACGACAAGATGTGTGGCGTCTGCCTCCTACCGTGTCTTGGACGTTGCAGCGTCGGCAAGCTTTTTAGGCCAAATCACCGTCTGCATAGCATGGCAAATGTGTAGTCTAGGCAGGTGTTGAGTCATTTGGTGGATATGCATGCAACTAAATAACTGACCAGAATTCAAGCCATTAGCAGTTGTTTTTAATCTTTGATTAGAAGTTCTCTCTTTGCTGTTCAACTTGCTTTCACGGTCACACGATGCTCGCTTTGCAACCTCTGCGACTTTTGCTCATGGATCTTTGGCCCAAATATTTGCATTTCGTATTAACATGTCATAATCTGCTATCAGCTAGGCGTTAGCCCTGCTATCGGTATGGTATGGTACTGAACTGTATATTGTATATTCTCTATGTGACACATTAATACTCCAATTAAATTTACAATATATACATAGTATGAACTATGAAATAGTCAACACAAAGTTGAGCCTCTGCTTTGAGGCGATAACCACAGAACATGGCACAGTGGGCGTGTTAGATTAAACTCTTGACAAAAAAACAACTCTGTCATTGTGTGACTTGACTAGCTATCTCTTAATAGTGCCCAGGGGGCAGGCCTTTGACTGGCTATAATTGTTATGGGTGCACAGTAAAATCAAATGTGCCGAAGCAGCTGCTACATCTGTGGCGTCTCTGTCTACTCTGCGTCTCTGTCGAGCCTCAGGCTCGCGCATGAAAATTTATAGAAGAGCGTCTCGTCGGATTTAGCCGCGTATGCATCCCGTTTGATATTCGCCCTAGGCACGACACATATAAGGTTGTCAAAAAAGTCTTGCGGTATTTTTATTGAATTTTCAATTGTTCATAAAATTGGTTATTATAATGCGATTTAAGTCAAATATGCGCCGTTTTGTTCGATGACGAGTTCCCAACGAGATGCCAACTTCGTAATGCCCCTCTTATAGTAGCTCGCTTCCCTATGGTCAAAAAACTCGGAGAGCCAATTTTCACAGGACTCTCTTGTGGACAACTTCCGATTACCAAGCGCGTTCGTCATGGACAGAAATAGGTGGTAATCACTTGGTGCGAGATTCGGACTATACGGTGGATGCAAAAGAACCTCCCATCCGAGCTCCCGGAGCTTCTGGCGCGTCACCAAAGATGTGTGTGGCCTGGCGTTGTCCTGATGGAAGACAATTCGGCCTCTGTTGATCAAAGATGGCCTCTTCTGCATGAGTGCTGCATTCAAGCGGTCCAGTTGTTGGCAGTACAGGTCCGAATTGAGCGTTTGGCCATAGGGGAGCAGCTCATAGTGGATGATTCCCTGCCAATCCCACCAAACACACAGAAGAACCTTCCTGGCCGTCAATCCAGGCTTGGCCACCGTCTGGGCAGCTTCCTCGCTTTTCGACCACGACCGTTTACGCTTCACGTTGTCGTAAGTGACCCACTTTTCATCGCCAGTCACCATCCGCTTCAAAAACGGGTCGATTTTGTTGCGATTCAGAAGCGATTCGCATGCATCCATACGGTCAAAAATGTTTTTTGCGTCAAGTCGTGTGGCACCCATAAATCGAGCTTCTTTTTCAATCCAAGCTTCTTCAAATGGTTTATAACGGTTTGATGACTCATGCCCAGCTCTTGGCCGATGCTACGGCTGCTACTATTCCGGTCTCTTTCGATCAATTCAGCGATTTTATCGCAATTTTCGACAACAGGCCTTCCGGACCGTGGCGCATCTTCGATCACCTCTGCACCAGAACGAAAACGTTGAAACCATCGTTGTTCGGTGGAAATGGAAACTGTATCGGGTCCATAAACTGCACAAATTTTATTGGCAGCATGAGATGCATTTTTGCTTTTATCGTAGTAGTACTGTAAAATATGCCGTATTTTCTCTTTATTTTGCTCCATGATTGCGACGCTATAACTCACGAACGACTAAAAGCAAACAACAATTAATCAAACACGTGTTAGCACGTGAAAAGAGCTTCCAAAAAGCTCTAGCGTGAACCGATGCGACGAATACAACTAGAACTACGCGCTTGCAAAGACAAGCTTGCGGAAATGCCGCAAGACTTTTTTGACAACCTAATATATCCACCACTCGCACTCACAGGCCATCTCTAAGCTATTTTCAGTAGTTAATTGATTCAAGTAGCTCTCTTCTCAATATTCTGCAATAATTGTCACAAATTAATTAATGGCTGCACAAAGTCATGGCCATAAATTTTTAACGCCCGCTTGGCAAATCTCTGACTTTGAGATTTACAATACTTCAGCCAAAAATGTCAACAGCGACTTTTCGTAACTATTTCGATCAGACAGACAGACGACCAATAAACTGTTATAAGTCGCTTGTTTTTGCCACACTCAACAGTCGGACTATACCACCAAACTCTAGTCTATTGGTTCGGCCTGTCAGCAGCAAGGTAACAAATGACTAAAGACCCGGGTCTGGTTGGACATAATTTTTTTATTTTTCAACAGGAGTTGTAACTTAGAGTCCATAAAATATTTTTAGCATTTTCAAACGTTTAGCTTATAAAAATGACGTGCAGGCAATTAGAATGCGGGCCTGTTCCGAGACGAGGACAACGGTAGAGTCAACAAATTAAAGATAAGTTTGATGGAAGGCACAAAAAAAAAAGAAAGAATCGACAACTGCGGTTGGTTTCCATTATGCTGTAATTCATGCTGCATTTTTAAAATACTTCTAAACAGCGAGCGATTGGGCTTCCCTAGAGTCCGCTAGTTTGGAATGGTTCTAGTCGGTTGACATCGTACTTTGTGCATGAAAATCTTGGCCATAATACAATTTCTTGGGAATTTAAGTGCATTGTTTGAGTTACTTTCCACAACCTAGTCGAATCTAGTAAAAGTCCCAAACTGCACATTGGGGCGAGAAGGGGCCAAGCCACATTACACATAAGTATTACACACACATGCTACACACAAAGTTCACAACATTCAAAGTCAAAAGTTCCAAAGTGGAGCATAACAAATTTGTATACGAGCAAGCCAAATTGTGCCCTGTCAGCGACAACATTGTCGAACATTGTCGAATTCGGTGTGGTACATAATTTTAGCTGTCAACCCTAGGCATTTGACATTTGACAAAGTTTTGGGCTAGCTAATAGTATGTGTTATGGGGGTTATGGCACTCCGTGACTCTCTGGGGTGCATTTGTATCTACTAAACACCTAAAACATTTCAATTAATTTTCTGCTCAATTGGGATTGGAATTTCTAGCTTTAGTTTTCTTTTAGGCTTTCACTGGACTGGGACCTAGGGAAAAATGTGTCAACGTCAACGTTAGCGTCAACATTGTTTTTTTTTCTTTTCTCATTTTTCATTTTGCACTTTGCAATTTTCAGTTGAACTAATGCTAATGCTTCCTCAAATGTTGACGCTAACAGTTTGCAGGCATAGATACAGATACAGATACATAGATACCAATGCAGGTTGATGCGCTCCATTTGTCAACCAGCAGCCAACACATGTAAATGAATTAATCAATGTGTGTACGTGCGTCTGTCTGTGTGTAGCCTAGTGTAAGTGTGTGTAATCCAAGAAGCGACAACATGTGCTATGTCGAACATTATCTTTTGGATACACGCGTACTAAACGACCGCCACAGC
Organism: Chymomyza amoena; assembly: GCA_037043745.1. Lineage (NCBI taxonomy): Eukaryota > Metazoa > Arthropoda > Insecta > Diptera > Drosophilidae > Chymomyza > Chymomyza amoena. Next base: position 32,497 of record JBAMAX010003958.1, read on the forward strand.
AGCTAAGTACGTAACGTTGACTTGGGGTCTTTGTCTTCAAGTGTGTGTGTGTGTGTGTGTGTAAGTGTGTGTGTGTGTGTGCGTGTCAGTGTGTAAATAGCGCAAAGCGCGCTTAGTTGCATTTGCAATTAATTCACAGTAAACAAAAATGTTGCAAATAAATTAGCAGGCCAACAACAACAAGAAATTGGGATAAAGTCGAAGCGTTGTTACTCTGCACTTTTTCTCAAATGAAAATTTCAAATTTACTGAGAATGCCTAAAAACGAAATCAAATTAGTAAGTCATGATAAGGCTTTATTGATTTTAAAAATATTTAATCAATTGCAGGCGCTTAAACCAATTTTCCAATTTCTGAGTTCATATTATACTATAACATAATAATTTTGCTTTTTGATATGGCTATTATATATTTTCATTATAATTTAATATCCCAGTAAAAAAGGTAATTAATTAAGCCTGAACTCTGTATTGTAAGAAAATTAAGTTTCATATTAGTCAATAAAATTGATTGTGAATTGAAAGTAATACTACTCCGACTCGAGTTCATTATAATTTAAAAACAAAAAAATTGGTATCTTGACGCTACAATTTCCACATTTTCTCGAGTAAAATCTAATGTTATGGATAATAATATTATTTAGACTCTATATTTAAAAAATTTTGAATGATGCTACTTCGTTTCCAAAAGCCCGATTTGATATATTTCCTTAAGTGTTCATTCTTTTAACGAGTCTTCTATGGAATGCAAAAACAAACCTTGGTTCTTCATAACTTCCCTGAAATGGATATTTTCTGCAGTTTTCAAAAATTGTCTCCAATTCTTCTGCCCTTGTGTCCGAAATTAATGTTTTCTTATACTTGAAACTTCTAGCCTTCCTTACAAGGATTGCACAAATCTGTAATACCCCATGCGCCTATTGGCTGCTGAGTATGAAAAGTGTAACAACGCCAACTTTTTGTGACGAAAAAGTATCTGTGAAATACTAAACAGACCGCATTAAATGCAATTGAAACCGCGCAAAAAAATTTAAAAGTGCGACGACCACGAAAGCCGCAACAGCAGCAAAAGTGACGACGATGAGGGATGAGGGAGACATCGGCCACGCTTATCGACAAGCGGGTGTCCAAACGTTCGACTGCAACGTCAGCACCATTTGTTGTTGTTGTTGTTGTTGTTGGTACTTTTTTGCTGTGCAAACGAAAACCGCAAAATGTCATAATTATCGCCCCAAATGAATGCCGGCCGGCTGGGCGCTCAGTCCTGTATCTGTGTGTAAGTGTGTGGCGTTTGTGGCGTTTGTGTGTATGGGAGAGTGAATGAGCAAATGCAACAACTATAGCAGGCACACTTAGTTAACGTACTTCAGATACATGTATGGTGGTATATTATATGCACAGATACAGATACACTTACTATTGAGCAGAGCGCAACGCACACAATGCCAAATATATTGACTTAGGTCAGTGGCTCATTGAACGCAAATGCAAATTGTTATTGTTGATGTTGTTGTTGTTGTTAATTCACACTTCGCACCATTAAAGTTAAAAAAAAAGAAGAAAATAAATCTGATATATCTAAAACATCTGCATTCGTTTTATGCTAATTTTTTACTTAAATGATTCTATTTCTATAAAGTTATTTGTAAGTCAGTTAATTACAAAGTCTGCATTTGTTTAAACATATTTATAGATGGGAACATAAACATTAAGCCTAACCTTGGCCTCTGACCTGAGGTCAACTATTACATGATGCTGGTACCTTGCTTAGAATTTAGTTTCGAGATTCTCTAAAACTTATTGAATTTTTTTTATTAGTCATATTAAATTACGAGTACTACGTTTTTACGAACAAAAAATATCATATTACGCCATTTAAAGCCGAGTTGTCAATCTTATATGTACATCTGGTCACGATAATATTCAAGGAATTTATTAATAAAGTCATTTATAAAACGTATAATGCTTAGGTAAGTGGTCATAAATTAAGCTACTTAATGCATTTTAAATATCTATACTGCCGATGAATACAACCTTAAATGCGTCTTAATGGTTTTGTCGCAGGATTCAATATATTGGACCAAAAAATAAATAAAATAGTGGCCCATAGTATTATAGTATAATAAAGCAATAACAAATATGTCAATGCCAACAAAGGTTCGCTGTTCATTAACACTTCACTATAATAATAGAGATGCTTTTTCCATGTAAAATAAAAAAAAGCAAATGCATGTTTGACCTTACTAGCCCCTAGCCTGACCTGACCGGGTGTTGAGTTTTAGATTGCATTCCAATTCAGTTATCCGGCAAATCTTGCGGCTCGTAGAGAGTGAAAGTATACATTAGCGATAACATGCTTTGCCATCAATTAAATATTTAGATACTCCATAACAGATATACTATACATACGTATCAGACAAGGCGCTTTTATTTGAGGAGCAACCGCAGCCGCAATCATCATAAAAACTAATATCCAAAGTTAATTTTGAAAATCCCTAATTTAAACAAAAGCACACAATCGAAAACTCCAAAAGCATCTATAAAAGAAAATGTTTCGTTTTACTGTCGCCTCCATAGATCAAATATAGAAATATAACTTTCAACGCTGCCATCTGCACATCCAATTTTTTTATTTTCGATTTGGTTTTTGTTGTTTCTTTCGATGAAAACTGACTGCAGCTGGCTTTGGATTAGTTTTTAATTTAATTATCCTGAGAAAAACTTTATGATCTGAAAAACTATTCCAAAGCATTCTGTATAAAGTGGTAATTTATCTGCAATTAGTGCATTTTAGTTCAATGCTAGTGTTTTTTTTTTTTTTTTTTTGATTGTAAAAAAATTGTTTTACGCTTAATATTATAAAACATTATTTTAAAATTTTAGTGCTGCATACACTACTTCTAACTACTTTCCAATTGGAACATTGTTTTTTTGGGCCAAATCTTTAATTATATCTACAACTTCTGTCAAATTGTACCAATTTTGATGAAAACCGAGAATTACGTCAAAAAATGAATTTAAAGTATATGGTGTAAATATCAAGTTGATATGTTGAGGGGTGTTGGAGAAAACACGGTAAATCGATTGCGAGGGTGGGGGTCCGCAACGATAAAATTTGGATGTGGATTTGTTCATTAAAGCCACATGAATCAGCTTACCAAAAATGTTGACTCTTGGTCACTTATTATCATAATTACGAAGTCTCAGCTTATTGGCAAGGGGAGGTGAAATTTGTACATTTATGGTTATAACTTTGGTTTGCTAATTTTTTAATTCGGATGCATGAGCTCATGATTCGTCGCTCTGTTAAATTTCAGATCAAAAAAATTAAGCGGTCTACTGCGGGTGAACGGAGAAAGACATGATTCAACAAACTTTATCTTCTCGGGAAATATGCGCGTCAGGTGGTAAAGTTTCGAATCCCTAGCTCTTATATTCCCCGAAATATAGGTGTTCATACAGACGGACGAACGGACTTGGCTTAATCGCTACCCGAGGTTATGATAAGCATTTTGGTATAAGGGACACGCCTCCTTCTGTCCCTTACATACATTGCACAATTCTAGTATACCCTTCGTACCTTTAAGTACAGGCTATAAAAGGGTTGTACCCGTAATGGCAACAGTGTAATTAGATACTAGAGTTGTTAAATTAATTTCCATAAATAAATGATTCGAAATAAAATTTTGGGAAATAAAGTTAACACAACTTCTTTTTATCAGCTGATAAAAAAGTGTCATGTACAGTAGGGGTGGCCATTTGTAAACATTTCACGATTTCAATAACGCCAATGCCTTTTTAAAGTAGATCCGAAAGTATTTGATGGAGTTGATAAAAGGTAAAAATATACGAATAATTTCATATAAATGCATATATGTTATAGCGTAAACCGTAACTTTGAGAAAATACATTTGTAGGTAGAGGTACTTTTTCTTATTTCGAAAAGCGTTTTTTCTGACCGTTTCTGAACAAATTTGTTGACTGCATTTCGAGTTTAGAATATCATTTGACTACGGATACGACTAAAACATGTTGAAGACACCAACATTTTTATTCAATTTAAAAAAGTAGAGTCAATAATTAATTTAATCAAAATTAGAGCTTAACAAATGTATTCATACAGGCCAACTCTATATTTTTTAAAATTCTGTTTTTGAACTATAATTCGTTTGATTGGACATAAGTTTTTAAACCTTATGTAAAGCAAGGAAAAAGTGAAAATTTTCGACTATATAAAATTCTTTTGAATCGTTGTTAAATTTAACAGGCGCTATATGCAGATAAAAGGAAATTTTTTGGGGGACGTTATAGGGTGCCTCATCTCGGTCATTTATATATACTTATTTAATCTATATTTACTTATTTAAAGCACTTTTTTTTAAAACAAAAGTCTTCATTTTCGTTTTACGCAAACTTTATCTGATCCTGTACTATTTGGTTCGTCTATCTATATTCGATTTTTTTTTTTCATTTAATATAAGCTGCTCTGCGATTCGCAAACACTTTTTCTTTGAGGAAAAAGTCTTGATCACATAAATCGGAAGACTTTTCTGTATTAAACGTTGCGGAGAGGCCATTGTTTCGCTTCGGTGTGCAGTTAGGATAGGTTAAAGTGGTCATTTAGGCACAAGGAGGCCCTTTGTGATGCAACAGGTAACGCTGGTCGAGAGCTGGACAGATATCTCATTATATCTGCATATATAGGCACTAACGTTCAGCTGATGGTTTCTGAAAGATTAATGAACCTATCATGTCTCTGGGATAGAGATTGGAAAGGTCTATAAAGCTGATTAGAAATGGTGACCCAAGGGTCCTTAGCCTCCTTCTGGATAGGGAGGGGCACTGTCCCATAAGTAAAAAATGGTTTCCTCCTCCTCTTCTGAGTCGCGGCATAAGTCGTTGCATTCTTCCGTCATGCCCACCCATAAGACAATGTCCCATAAGAATACACACCGTTGTTGATAGGGATTGGTGATTAAGTGTGAGGAACTTCCCAGTTTTGCTGCCATCGATATTTGGCTAGTTTAGCCTTACGGTGCGGCAAGAATCTTCATTGTCCCAAGTATTACGCGCAATTACCAGATAAATTTGTTTGATGGCCAGTTGAACTGTGGCAAGGGGTGTACATCAGTATGTCTCTACAGTTATAGAGAACGGAAAGAGGGGTGCCTTGTTTGGCCAATTCATCCGTCTCACAGTTTCCCGGTATGTTCCTATGTCCGGGAACCCAAAAAAACTGTACCCTATAGAGAAGGGATAACTGGTTTAGGACGGTTAACGATTTCTTTAAAACGTTACGATCATGTATGTGTTTTGAGAACATTAGCACAACTTAATTTTTTTAAACACAGAAGACTTCTATGTTCTATTTTTAAAAAAGAATGATTTCCATGCAGTTTCTTTTGGTTTTTTTATTTTTCAATATTCTTTTATTCAGTTCGAAAGTTAAATGCTACCCTAAAATGTGCTTATGCCAGCATTTTGGTTACTTCACTTTTGGGCCATAACTCAAGTAACGTCATCTGCAGCATTTTAAGCAGTTAAGTCCTGTACTTGTAGACCAAAAACCAACTAATTTCAATGCCTTTTGTGAGGCTACAAAACAGCTCATAACAGAAAACAATTTGAATAAACGTTTTGACAATCTCACTGTAAGTATTCCATGGCGCTATGCCAACACAATGAAAGTGTAGCTGCCACTGCAACAGTGTCCACTACCCGTGCCTCATGTAGTGAATGCTGGGGGAGAGACGTTGGCTTGGGATAACTGCTGAACATTTGTCATCTTGGCTAGCACTTGTAGCCAACTTGTGCAATTTGACATGCAAAGCGTTGCGTGTAACTGCGCTTTTTGTGGCCACGTTATGTTCACACATTGAAGTTGTTGGAGTTGTTAGTACTTTGTCTGGCCGTGTCTAGATCGTTTATCGATTGACAGGTAATTGTTATTTATGTAAATTGTCTTCGACACCTATGTAAATCAAAGCTTTGGACAATTTATTAAGACGTTAGTGACAACAGTATAATAGTTAACTTGAAAAGTAATTGCAACAATGCTAACTCCACTTTGCTATGCTCGCGACTTGCACGCGTTTCTCTTGCGGTTTTTCATGAATGAATACCCACATCTTCCCCTTTTCCCTTTCCCTTTCGTCTTTGTTATGCTTTGCACTGTTTATTGATGTTTACTGTGTTGTTTGTTCATTTTGAAATAAAAACTAAATAACATAACTCGCTGGAACTCACACGAACTTTGTTACTTTTACGCTACTCCATTTTGTTTTCATTTCTATTATTATTTTCTATGGAAAATTATTTTTTCACCCTATAAAAGTATAACCGAGCAACCAACAGAGGTGGCTTCTATTATTTGCGGCATGGGCTGGCAGCCATTGATCAAATTCGAGAGAAGCAATGTAAAGAAAATTTGCCTGCTTTTTGCAAAATATTCCGCCGTTTTTATTTATAGGCCAAAATGAAAACAACAGCCTAAATCACAGACCCACCAACATGCGTCAATAACCCCATTAATTTTTGTTGTACTTAAATTCGTTTATTTAGTGCGAACAATTGGCCAAGTAAGTTTGTGCAAAAAAAAAAATGTTTGCAAAACTATGAAATTTAAGATACTTACGCGAATTCTTTGATCTTATAATAAAGACTTGGGAATACTTTGCACCCAAAAAGTTTCCTTATATTGATTATTTAAAATATAAAAAAAAAAAACAAAGATATGTATTGTACAAAGTAAGGTCTTAGATTTAAACGCGATATCTTTTAAGTGCTATTTAGGACAAGCGCACACGATCTTAAGGCATAATAAAAAAAATGAAAATTATAAAATTCGAATTTAAATTTAAATTGTATTTTTAATTTCAGATAATCAGACTTGCTCTAGTTATATTTAAAACTCTAAGTTCCTGAATCTTTCGTCGTGTAGATCCACTTTATCACACTTTATTTCCAGTAATTTGTTTTCTTTCAAAAACGCCAATGCTCTAGATTTTTCTGGGGAAATATTTAGAGTAAGAACTAATATCTTGTAAGTAGACAAATGCTATTACATAAATCAAAATTGGAACATTGTTGCGTAATTGTGGTTATAGTTCGCTGTAAACAATGAAAGCTCCAAGAACAGATGCATCTTCATGTAATTATAGTAAAGTAAAGAGCCAAGAATATGTACGAATAATCCAACCACTCAAATATAGTTGTTTGTAATCATTTTATAAATTGCTTCTTATTGGCGCTAAAGTAACTAGACATCTGCATAAATCGTACTTACTTTTGAGAGATGCTATTATTCATCTTTAGATTTTCGAATAGGTGAGAAATATTTCTTTTTTTAAATAGCCAGACACTAGCGTGCCCATTATTACGATACCAAAAGCTTTAGATTTGTATACCACGTACCAAAAAGATATAGATAAATATAGGTTGGGGCCATGTGGTAATGGTGTCGTTGTTAAGCACTCGTAATTCCGAAGATACCCGCCCTATGTGAATGTTCTTCGAAATATTGCAAGTTCAAAAAAACTCAGTTCAAGTCGTAAATCGTTTAACAACCGAAGAACGCATAAAAATGGTACAGGCGTACTTTGAAAATTGTCGTTCTGTGTAAAAAACATAATTGAGGCCAGTGTCGACGAGTCGCCGTTGTTCTCAAGAATTACATCGTGCTAGGAGCATTTTGCGTTCATTTTGTCATATGGGTATGCCGCGAACCATTGTCATAATAACAGCCAGATGAGTTTTCGTCAAAAATCAAAAACTACGAATTTTTGGCATTATTTTTGATATATAAATATATAGTTGCAAACTTGAATTTGGTATATACATTTCCGCAACTTTGTTGCAAAATATATGAATACCTAAATCGCAATTAACCAACACGTCAACCACCTATATACATAAGTCAACACGTTAACTCAACAGTAATTCTCTATATAATTATCACTACTTCTGGGGCGATAGGTAGATAGATGTCTTTCGATATATTGCCCCGTTTCTACGAAAGATAAGTTAAAAGAGTCACGAAGTTTTATAAGAAGCTCTATATGTGTGACCCTAATAGACAAACCCAAATTTAATCTTTTCCGATGAAGGATGTTTTCTAGCCCACTACTCCATACTACATGTACTACATACATCATGTACATCAAAATCCATTGAAATTTACTGATCTGAACATCAAAATCCCAAAAATATATATACTGCCATAGAAGCAGCTCGGCCTTAAAAGTGCAAGGTATGTAAAAAGGTAGAAGGACGCGTGGTCCTTTACCAAGTCCTTTAGTTGTAGAATTTTGGGCTTTTAATCTAAACTGTTTAATATTTATTATGATCTTAAGCTTGACAGAAGTATGCGTCGTGATAAGTTGCATCTGTAATAATTTTAGCCCCCTTAATTATGGTAAATTAAGAGTATGTGGCCGTCGGTGGCTTAAGTGGTAGCGTACTCGCCTCTAAAACCGAAGGTCGGTGGTTCGATTCCCCGCAGTAGCACTGGTGCATTTGCCTAGCACTGGCATCGCTAGCTCAAAGACGCTATTTGCCATGAAAGTCTCTATTGATTAAAGACACCGCCGTTCGGATTCGGCTATAAACTGTAGGTCCCTGTTCTGTTCGAACAGTTATTAATAGAGATCCCCTAAGCCCCTCCTCCAAGGGGTCTAACTGGGAATTATATATATATATATAAGAGTATTCATGTAGCCCCAACAACTTAGCCCTAACAACTTTGAAATTTTATTTGTTCTCAATATTTTTGTATGCGTGAATTTATATTTGTTTAGGGTTAAAAAGGGTGCAGGATAATTCATGGTCGGCCACCATTACATGTATTATTTTTATATTTTTTTTTCTATACTTTGTGCATTTGTTGGCCACCATTTTTATTCGTATTAAAGTCGACTGCCCCAATGACCGACATATTTGCTTTAAATTGCGAACTGGCCGTTGGTCATGTCTTATACACATAAATTTATTGAAAATTTATAACCAATAAAGCCAAAGTGATGCACCTGTGCCAATCTTTCCAAGTCCATTGGAAATCGACCAGAAATCGCTATATGAACATTTCAACAATGTGAACTAATTGCATAGCTTGAGCTTCATTAGCATGCCAGCTGGTCTGGCTAAGAGCTGGCTGGGAGGGAAGAGGAGCCCATAACATTAATGGAGCGTACGTGTTACGGATTTTAGGACGAATCGTTGTAATTAATGTGAACTGAACTGTGTGGCATGACCTTAACTTTTACGTGTTGTTCGACTGATTTAAAAGTGTGTTGAAAACAGCTTGTGAATTGGCAAATGAAACGAAACTTGGCTTTCGGAATCGATCGAACATTCTTTTGCAATGCCAAGTTTTTGTACTCTTTACGTTTGGAGATTTTGTCCAATGTCAGTTTAATTAAGGCAAACATGTGCCAAGATCAATGCGGATGGAATCTGGATGTGGATGTATATCTCGGAGATACAGAAATGTGCTACTGAAGTTAATTTATGTAATTTTTATGAGACTTGTTTGCCGTAATTGCATTTTTAAATTGACAAATTGCTTCATTCACTTTCAAAAGGCGAAACTTATGCACAGCTCTCACGCGATTTATATGCAGCATGCAATATGCAAAAGTTCATAATTTTTACTTGGAAATTGGGCTTAACCCGAACGGCCATAAAAATAATTTGGCTAGAATCCTGGTCACATTTTGGTTAGGCTGCGCTGCCACAGCTGACAAGTTGATAATTGACAGCGTGACTCATGGAACTAGTCATGGGTAAGACTTTATTACGTAGATAGATGCAAGAAACTCTCAGGGGCACACCTTGGTGACGCTATGCAAATGTGGCTGCTGGAAAAGAAAATAATGAAATTTGAGGCCTAAAACTTTGCGAGATGACAAAAAACTGTTTCCTCAGATTGCGTGTGTAGGCTGACAAAGGTTGAGTCGTGCTCCTGGCATAATAGTAAAATAAAAGCATTTGGGCTTATGGTAATAAGCCGCGTTTAAACTTTAACTTGACGGCAAATGCCAAATAAAAGAAATAATAACAAGAGAAGAAATGTCGGCAATTTGCATGCAAATTGCTAGGAAAAGTTTCTAAATTGGTAATGAGACTTGTATGCGGAAGTTTTGGGTTCTTGGGTAGATAATAAAAGTTAAGAGCGCAGAACTTGGGTAGTGACTTGAAGCTAAGAGCTTGAGCGTAAATTTGTTTGTTCGTTTGTTGCATAGTGTAAAAGTATGTGACCCTACCGATTGCCATTGACACCCGCACATTATTCAAAGTTGCGCCCGTATCCTGCTGTGTCTACAATTCAATTTAAAAGTTACCGAGTTTGTATTATTGTGTGGCTAACCTGCGCATACTGCTCCTGCTGACCCTTTTAACCAGTCCTAATGAAGCTGAGGTGCGTCTAAATTTAGCAGTGGGCTACAGACAGTTGCCTCAGCCTATGCCACAGACATCGCCACCTACGATAAATCAAAGTTAATCAGATCTAGTTTCGATTGGGTTTTTATGGCTGTAGAACGGAACGATCTACTCTGCTCTGTGCCGCTCTGCCATTTAAATTAGCTGCCGGGTAATTTATCGCATTGCTGGGCTGTGAAGTTTCGTTTAGCGCCGGCAGGCAAGGCGTGGTGGCATAAGGCGTGAGGCGTGATCGGAGCCAGACACAAAGCGCAGGCGTGCAGTCAGCAAGTTCTCAGTCGCCACTCATCAAGCTGTGCCACAACTCTCTGAATCTCTGAATCTTTGTATCTTAGCACGGTGTATACGTTTACCTACTGCTAGTAGTTGTAGGTATTTGTCCTGAATTCGTATCTGCTGCTTTGTTCCTCAATTACGCATATTTGTTGCCAATGGTTTTGATGGCGCTTTTTATTTTTATCCAATTCATTGTTACTTTGCTTTATATATAAATATATTTATATCGTTGTCATCCTGGCCGGTCTGGTCTGGTTTTGTTTTAGTAGCTGCTAAATGATCGGCTCACAGTCGGTGGTCCCTTAGCCTTGTGTTTTAACACCCCGGACGAAGATCAAATCGGTTTCAGTTTACACACACTTGTCCGTCCTCTTTGGCTCTTTTGCGACATATATGTACTATACATGTGTGTGTCCCTTCTGGCCTGGCTTGTTGTCAACGCGCCAACCTTAAGGCGCTTATTTATTTACTTAAAGCAAGCACGCAAGGCATTTAGCTGCAATATGGCAATATAGTACTTATGTAAGTTTATACATATGTATGTATCCGTATCCATATATTGCACTTGTAGATAGATGTCTTGCAATTATAAATCTGTTTGTCCCATCAAGAACTGACACTAAGCAATGAAACCTTTGAGCTTTTCTGATTTTGCTCTTGTTGTTGGTGTTGTTGTTTGTGGCAAGTCAAGTGCTTTGCTGTCAGTGTCAATCCGTTTGGAATCAAACGCTCTGGGTGGCAGGCACCTTTGTTTACACAATGTTGCCGATTGCCAAATGAATCCATCAACGAAAAGCAACTCAGATACATATTTATCTGCACATATGTAGATGTAGATACATTACATACATACATACATACATTAAAATACTAGCACATTTGTCTATGTTTGCTAATAGCTTAACAGCTAATCAGCAGTCTGCATGTTGACGCAGCATGTTGCCAACAACTGCAGCAGCAGCAAACTTGTATCTGTATCTAAGTAATTGGCTAGCGCAAGTAGTGCCTGCTGAATGGCGTTAGATAAATCAATTACGTTGTCTGCCGTTGTTTGTCGACGTGTCCAACTTGTCCAACTTAGCCAACTTTCAATTGAATTTTGGCTCACATCAGCTGACTGGCGGTGTCATGAGTTTCGCTTATCGAGTCGAGTATCAAGTGCAATAACCGATAACGATATCAAAAGCATTACCGCAAATTTTACGCACTTTGCTGCTAATCAAGTGACAAATATTTTAAGTATATTTTTTCACCACCCCATTTTTGATCAAACTTACGAAATAGTTTTATAAGCGTATTTTACACAAACAATTAGAACAACTATTAATCAATATAATTGATTGCAATTGGCGAGCAAGTATTAAAAAGCAACAAAATGCTTATCAAGTCGGGAATATCTAATACTATTAGTCAATTCTGCGGTTGCAGCTGTTCTCTTTGCCGTGGCTCTATCATCAATTTATCTGCAGTCCAATGATCTGTTGCTGCATTCTTGGGACCGGACCACTGATTTATGAATTTGACCGGGCCGTGTGCCAGAAGTCAGCCTAGGCCAGTTAATGACCCTGCCTGCCTATAATGGAATTTTGCATTATAGTTGGCCGCAAAATTTATGGCACAACAATGACCTACGGCCAATTGGCTATCACTTGGCTATGATTTACAGTAAGTTAGTAGTGCAAACGGACAATGAATTCCGCAAATCATCACGAACAATTGGCACTGGTAACACACAAAATGCGTTCTGAACTTTAACACGCGCTTTATTTGCTAGCCGAATGACAGATACACACACAATAAACAGATGCAGATACAGATACATTGATATAGGGCACAAACTAGTGTATGAAATCAGATTGAAAAACTCCATTCTGTTTTGTACACAAGTGCAAGATCAATAGCCGGCAATTGATTGATTCACAATTTTGCAATAAAAAAAATAAAATGAAAAATTAATTTTCAATCGAAACTTCTATACTCTTTGAACCATCAAGTATAAGTCTTCCTATACTTGTTTCCATATTCCTTGGTTAAAACATTTAAAAAAAAACAAGATAATTTCGTGAAAGGGTATTTTTTTGTGGACTGTTAGTGTGTTTTAAAAATGTATATGTACATATAAACTAGGTTTTATTTTAATTTTATATAAGTTCTATTGGATTGGCAAAAATAAACATTTCAAAAAAAGGATTAATTTTGTGAAGAGAGACAACAAGTGACACTCTTATATTATATAGTATATCGGGATTACATTGTTTAGCTCGCATAGGGGTGTTTCAAGCGACGTTTGTTTATTACGATATCAAAACCAAATTTGGCACTCGGTAAGTTTTTAGAGTTAGCACTGTATCAAATTTTATCAAAATCGGTTGACAAAGCCCCATAGGACCAATCGGTCAACTTTGATTTTGTTTGTGACACAAAATATCGTAACCAAATTTGGCAGAGAAATATCTTTTGGAGTTTTTCTGAAATATATCGGATTTGATTCCAACGTGGTCGTACAGGGTATCTCAAAGTCGTCCGCAACCGACTTTTTATATATAATTATGTATCTACATAAAATAAAATTCAGAATCTTGTACAAAATTTAATATTTATTTATTATTTATTTGCACTGCAAAAGGTACAAATATTTACAACTGACTTAAGAACATTAAACAAAGGAGTGTTAAAAAACAGAAGAGAAAGGTGAAATTTTAATAAAAAATTAATAATAAAAAGTTAAAAGAGTGCAGTTGACCAAAATGAATAGTTCACATTGCAGGATTAATCAAGGATATTCGAAAAGACAAGTCAAGATGACTTAACAAAAGAAAAAGCCACTGTGGGATGAAATGTAAAAGTAACTCTATTAATAAGTCCGGTGAAACGAAAAAAAAAATATTTCGGTATAAGTTGGCAGTCGGGTGCTTTGATAACAACTTAAGAAGGGAAGTTCAAAAGTCGAAGATAATAACCACACGACCAACCAACTCAACGGAATGGTGGAGTTGATTATGATTTATGGATGGCCAATGCTTAGTTGCTAAAATTTAGAAAACACCTTTAATTTGTAAAGATAATGATAAAAGTACGTTGAAGTCTGTCCGAGAGGTAGATGAAGAATAAACTTGTATATCTACTTAATATGTGAATATATCAGCCAAAATATGTGTCAAGAGTATCGCGTAATCGGGAACAGCGTTTTTGTGGTACCCAAAGTTGAGCTTTTTAACCCTTTTAGAAACCAAAGTTTAACAGTTTTGATTTTGTTTAAATGTTTTTTTTTTTTTGAACAGCTATTTTATTTTATAAAATAATAATTTTTTAAATGTTTAAAGTTTACTATTTAAGTCATAACTGTTATAATTACTAATAAGTCGCCATCGTCGAATCGATTAAAAATATAATTTAACCCCGATATCAAAAAAATAAAATAAACTTGTCTCCTATGGATTAATATGGGATCTAATGTGAAAGTTTGGTAACTCTAGCTCTTACCATCTCTGAGATCTAGGCGTTCACACGGAGGGACGGACAGACGGACATGGGTATATCGACTTCTCTATTCACCCTGATCATATTTTAGGTAACTTTGGGGTGTCTCCGACGACTCCTTCTATATGTTACATACATTTTCGGCTTGCACAAACTTAATATACCCTTGGTACCATACGGTACAGGGTATAAATATCGCGTGGTAATTAGGGTAAAACGATGAATATATGGTATACAGTTGAACGAAGAAGATTTGCAGCGGCAGTATTACACCATTGGCGTGAACAGCTTCTTGATCGATGACTTGTTTCATTCCCAGAATGCAGGATACTAATTTTTTTAAAGAATGTGCAATATCTGCCAGAACCAGGCAAAAATACTATATCTATCTTTCATATAACAATACTTACATAGATTTTCAAAACCTAAGCCTTGGGACAGTGACGTGCTATACATCGTTGACGCAGGGCCTCAAAATCGGACTGAAACTGCGTCAAAATCACTCAGCGGCTATTCGATATAACTGGTCAAACGTGTTTCTCAAATGTTACTTACTAGTTCGTACGTTTAAATAGTTTAACTTTGAAAGTGTTGCATATTTTTGCATTTTACACCATTTCATTACAAATCCCATGTGTGTGTGTTTACGTATCTATATGAAAAATAATAATTTTTGCACAGCCCGTGCGTGAGTTAATTTTCGCATTGGTGTAAATTCCAAAACCTAACTAATCTTTTTGTGTCTCTCTGTGCGCAAATGTATCTATTTATTTTTGCCATTAGGCCAACTTGTCTCAAGATTTTCATGTAGAAGCCAAAATATTCTCTATAGCGACTACCAAGAAGTCGTCTGACTTATCTAGCTTTACGATAGTTGGCGGCGTGTTTATTCAATTAGCATTTTTAATACCCTGTACGCATGGAGTTAAGAGTACTATACAGATTTTTGGAAAATATGAATCAGGCAAAAGGAGGCGTGGCTCAGCGCCGCTCCCTCTAGCGATTAAGCAATGTGATCTTAGAGAGTTACTAGAGGTTGCGTAATAATGATTTTAGATTTTAAATGCAGCTTAGTCTCTAAAATTTTGTATGAGCTATATTTCTTTGAGAAATTATAATTTTTTGAGAAAAGAAAAAAGGGTACTTGTTATCGACTGTATAACGATTTTTGTGCTCCTGATGCATTTACGGCTCCTCTGCCTGTGAACTCTACCAAACGACGACATAATTGCTGGCTATTTATCATGGGCCCAACCATGGCGGCTCGACGACGCGACGTTGACAACTCAATGAGCAAAGTGGTAGGTAGTTTCTCCTGCCTGCGGTTCGGCATTGACCATGCGAAAAGCTACATCTGCGATCTATATTAACACACCTAGGGCACGTATTCGGGCGTTCCATCTACTCTTGGCTTGGCTTAACACCTGCTGCTACTGCTGTGCTTCGAGTAGTAAGTACTCCGGCTGCTATGTCTGGCACTGCTAGGCCAAGTTCATGTGGAGCTTGTTGTGGCTGCATCCTGGCCAGGCGGCCATTTAAATGCAGACAAAGTAACTGCGCGTGCTGCGGCGGATATGCGCGCGTATGCGCTGATTAAAATGGATTTATAAATTATGCAGACATTGCGCGCGATTATAATCGCTAGGTCGCTAGGCATTGTCGGCGCTAACAAAGAGCGACGATTGTCGGTTGCCAATTGCCAATCGACATTGGTTGGCTGGCTAACTGGTTGGGTACGTGAGAGCACATTGACTAATAGAAAAATAATTCATAGGCCCAACTACTTGCGTTTTCATTGCCTACAATAAGTACTGGTACTGATCCTGGCCTGGAACTTGTTGGCCATTTCAAATTCTATTTCATTTCATTTGCAAGTCGCGTCATTTCAAACGACTATGGGCATTATTTATGTGCAGAAATCGATCGTTCTCGCTTTTAGTTTTAATTTATGGCGTTTTCATGGAGATTTCTTATTCGCCCAGCGATTTCTTTAGCCGCCCGCTTTTTTCAGTCCATCTGAGCTGTGTATCATCACTAGCCAGATCTAGTTCTCTTTCTGTGCTTGCTTTTCACACCTAAAATGTAACGCTCTTTTGAATTCTTGAGTTGTCCAAAGATGTTTTTTCTATTAGCGCTTCGCCATCCCAGCCACATCGTTCGTCATGCGAAGTTACTTTTGGCAGTTGCCAGTTGCAGTCAAATGGACTCAGCCCACATGGTATGGCAAGTTTCATTTTGATTTGTGGGTCTATACGGCTGGTGTGATCTTTGCGAAACCTAAAAGAAATCACATTTCGTGGGAAAAACGGCTCACTATTGACACTATTGGCATGCGTGGGAAGCTCAAGAATAATTGCTTTAACGGCATATTCATGGTGAGCCACGGAAACCAAAACCAAATAATCGTAATATGTTATCATCAATTAGGAAAAGACAACAAAATGGCGTTGAAAAGAAAGCTGCCAAATTTAGATCTCGTATCGTATTTAGAAGATTTTCAATTAATGGACTTACATAAATGTTATATGTATATGTCACTCGAGGAAAAAGAAAAAGTGGGAGATAGAAGACCGCCCAGGCGTTGGAACAACTTGACATTTGTCTTCATTAGCTACACGACAATTCCCTCCCCATCCAACACGTACAGCCTGAGAGATTGCTGGGAAATGCAAATATCGGGCACTGATGTAATGCGATACCATTGATTTCTTGCCGGCACGTCGCAGTAACTACTATCTGCCAATGGTGTGGAAAGTCCAATAGCACAACAACCAAAACAACATAAGTTACAACAAACAACTGCAACAGCAGCAAGAGAGTAAGTATGTTGATAAGCAAATCAACAGGTTGGGACACTGGAAAAACTGGTAGCTCAAACCAAAAAATTAGAAAAAAGAAAATAGAGTCAAATCAAATGAAATGAATCGAAAACGAATTCAAACTGAATTGCATTGAATTAAATTGGATTTAATCAAAGCACCGTTAAACGAGATCAAGATCTTATCGTTAACATGATCGAACGACTAAGAATTTCAAAGCAATTAAAGCAGAAATCGGAATAAAAAAAAAAATAAAACTAGGGCTAGACAGATTCCGTGCTGCGCATAAACACTTTGCCAGCAGCTGATTGATGTTAAGTTTTCAACGCTTGTTGAAGTTCTTAAATGATTGAGCTGGAACCAGCAGCAACAAATCTGTAGGTATGTATATACATACACATTGGGGATACATTGCTTGTTAGATTGCCTTTGGCATACAAAGAGTTTTCTATCAACAGTTTGGAACTGCGTATGGCAACAAAAATGTCGTGTGCACGCCCCACGTCTTCATCAAGATCAACTCCCAGCAGCGAAAGAGACCTGAGGGATACAGTAAATATTTTTTTGCTTGCTGGAGATACATTTACCCCAAGTGCTGTTAATACTTTAATAGTGGATAATTGAGCACACTTTAAGTAGATCATTTCATAAAGCATCTATTGCATACATACTATACATGGTTTAACAAAGTAGCAGCTGCCTTGTATGATAAGTAGCTTGTTTTTGGAACACCCACGGATGCTGCATGTTAGATAAAAGTAAAGTGGAAATGTTCTGTGCTGTGCTTTACGATGATTATTGGGACAGCCAAACAAAAATTTTATTGCCAGCTGAAGTGGCTGCCAAGTTCAATGGGTTGACGGTGGTGGCCCAGACCGTGTTTAAGCTAAAGATTAAGAGCGTACACCTTTAGATTACCCATAGTGTTGTGCAGCGACTGTTAGATAGTGGGCGATGCTATTTTGGCACAGCATCAGAGTCCACAGCACTCATAGATCACCTTGTCTGAGTTAGGCGTGGGCGTGCTCAGTAGTCATGCAAACTGTCACAACTGTCACAGACGTTACGAAGGTAATTAGCATAGCACGCGCTGACAACGCCAGAGACAGCCGGAATCTTGTGACATTTGTCAACTATCTGACAAAATAATATGCGCAACTTGTAAATGCTTCCAACTTGATCACGCCTTAAATCTTGGATCGAACCAAACAATGGATGCAGTCGGGCCAACGACCAAACGCGACGCTTGACTTTGACTAATATGCATCATAAAGTGACCATATTTGTAATATATATTTTTATACAATTCAATGCAGCCAATTTTTCAAATAGTATATCAGTCGTCATCTTTCCGAGATTCAATTAGTGAAGCACGACATTTAGTGGGCGTCGTGGAACCTTATCTATTGCTTCAAAGCCTCATTAAATAATGCAAAATATAATTTTTTATTGTTGGCGAGTCAATCTGACCAATCTATACCAAATGGGTCAGTTTTTTACAATTCTAAGCAGCCAACGTGCTGCTGGACGGTGTAGCCATCCGCAAATGAAGTAATCAACAATGTCTTGCCAATCAAGAAAAGAGAAAGACAAGCAAAAAAGGTTTAAACAACTTGTTTGCTTATAAGCCCCAGGGGCTGACCAGGTTCAGGTGCACTTTCAATTGTTGCGCAGCTGGAACAGAATTTCGACAACCCAAGTTACTCTGGGGGACCCTCTTGAAAGAGACATTTTATGCCGCTGATTGAACTCCTTAGCCGTTTAACAACAACTAAATTGAACATTTAACTTAAGTGGGTGGTCGCCTTGTAACATACACAATACTTAAGTTATTGTTTGCTTCCTCTTTATTTTTCATTCCATGCCCGAGTTGATTTGAAAGTTTGTTGACATGACTTCCTTAGTGGGTCAGTAGTTTGCTGGTCTTCGTTCATCCACATTTTCTGTGCACTCTGGGTCAATGATTTTTATAGCTGGTCTACTCGACTCTAACCGAGTCATAAAATATGCCTCACTTATTTGCTTCGATACAAGCCTTTGCAATAACCCTGATTCCTGATGGTCTTGCTCATTTTCACTGTCATAAAGTTCTTCAAGCAGCACCTACCACAACTTGAATCCTCCCCTCAGCTTAGCAACTTATATTTGTTTGGCCCATCTAGTTGATGGCAAATTAGCAGTCTCGTTAAAACTCAGAGCGCATCCGCCTGACCACGGCCAGCATTTCGGACTTGTATTGACCAAAAATGCCATTGAAAATAAACAACCCAAAAATAACTGCAATTAGTATCTACGTAGCAGTTAGCCAACTTCTTCAGCTTTTCAGTGGCGCAAATAAAATGTCAGTCTAAATGTAGCTTGGGCAGGGCCTAACGCTACCGCTCATCACATGCACGGAGCACGGAAGTAATTCGCGCCCTCTCGTCGAAATCGTTTGATCTTCCGCGAATATGATCGAAATGATTGAATGATCATTAAACTTTGAAGTAAGAACTCTGCTAAAAACAAGCAACATTGTAAATTTAAGTTTTTGAACAGCTAATAAAGAGTTCAAGTTAATATTAAGGTTATGAATGAAGATCAAATTTTCCATGCAGCTAATGAAACTGCTAGTTTTTATTGCAGCACTGAGTAAATGATTATATTCCTAGAGTACACTATTTATAAGTTCATTTGGCTGTATCGATTTTAGTAATCTTTTATTTGGCATAAATCAGTGTCCGTTTTTATTTATTTATTTATTGGAAGAGTACAACTTTTAGAATCCAAGTTGCACAAAACAAACTGTTAAAAATGATTTAAAACCTTCCTTGGTATCACTCCACTACATACCAGGGCAAAAATTTAATTTGTGTCAGAGGGTCAACCTCTCCTACATATTCCGAGGTTACACATATTAATAATTTATTATTTAATACCTAGTTTAATCATAGAATAAGTCCTAGATATAAGTTCTCATATTCAAAGAGTTTTTGTAATTTTTTCCCCGCCTCTTATGACTCCAATGCTATTGTATAAATATTTTCATTATAATTTAATAACACAGTTTTTTAATTAAGCTTGAACTCTGTATTTTTTAAAAATTAAACGTCACATGTATTTGTAATGCCTAATAATTAGTGAATAAAATTGAATTGAATTGAAAATGTATGTAACATATAGAAAAAGTCGTCGGAGAACCTCCAAAATTACCTAAAGTATGATCAGGGTGACTAGAGAAATCAATATACCTAATCATGTCCGCCTGTCCGTATGAACGCCTAGATTTTCAAATTAGATCCAATATTATTCCATAGGACACAAGTTTATTGCATTTTTTTGATATCGGGCTTAAATTATATATAGGGGTGTTTCAGAGGACCTCGAAAAAAACCAAAAGTTTCAGATGGGTAAATCGTTTTTTAAAAAGATATCGCAACCAAATTTGGCACTCGGAAGCTCTTTACCAAATTTGATAAAAATCGGTTAACTATATTATATAGCTCCGATAGGACCAATCGGTGCAAAACATCGTTTTTTATACAAAATTCGTTGTGTTTTGCCAATCAGATCTTTTTGGAGTGACAAATTTGCTCAAAATCGGTTGACTATATCATATAGCTCCCACAGGAACGATCGGTCAAAAAAGCATTTTTATTAAAAAATTCTTCTGTTTTATGAAGCAACCTAATTTGTCAGTCAAATGTATTTTAGTGTTTTTAAGCAAGATACCGGACTTTATTGCAAGCTGGTGGTACAGGGTATCCCAAAGTCGTACGTGCCCGACTTTATTGTACGCCATTTTTTTATTATATAATACATTTATATTTTGTTCCCTCCTAGTGGTTTTAAGGCGCGAATTCGAGCAGCGGCCCTTTTTGGTATAGCCTACTGTGAAATGTCTCGACATGAATTTGTATTGACATAAATTGTATAAAGCCTTACCTGCTATGTGATTCTAAATGGGAGTTCGCGAACCTCAATCAGCAAGCGATTGAAACGCTTCCTTATTGCAGTTCATAAGTATGTAATAGCAAATTTAACTAAGGTTTCCCGCTCCATATGGATCTACTTGGTGATGGTACATACTCATGTACAGCAACTTTAAATATGCAGCCAGCCTGGAGTGGCATGCATCTACTAATTGAAACTCATTGTTCATTTTGACGCGCATCAATGAACGAGCGAGCAAGCAGTCAGTCCTCAGTCCATCCACGAACTCAAACAATTGACACTTTTCCAATTGCACCTCTTGCAGCCACTGTGGATGGCGGCGGGTGGTGGCAACTGGCAACATAACCCGCCTCTCCGCCTGCCCGCACACCTTTCATATTGCAGTTGCAACGGCGGGCGTCAATTAGTTTAAATAAAGCCCAGATACACACACACACACACCACACACACACATTTACAAATGCATAGAATGCAAGTCAATGGCCCAGACACTGTCTAGCAGTCACTGCGCTGCAACCGCAACTGTGTGGCACGTTGCACGCATGCCATGCCATTAGAATTTTTGTGCGGCCCTGTTGGGCCTGTATTTGTATCCGTATCTGTATCTGTATGCATAACATCAACACACACGAGACACACTGTGTGTGTCATCACCTCAATTGGGTACACTTCCTACTTGCTGCCGTAAGCGCGGTGGCATAAGACACACAAAAATGCTGTATCCACTAGTATGAGATATCCATTCAAGCATCCCATCCCATTAGTCCGACCTGGGAATGTCTTAAAACTTCACCAATATCAACGGAAGTCATTTGGTTTGCTTTGAATTAATTTTCTCGGGCAGCGGCTTTTCAGTGGCTTAGCTTTATCTACGCCAATTGCACGCACTTAACCCGTTTAAGCCCCCATCGGAGTAGTCTCCTCGTAAACGAACCGTACTAGCTGCAGTTTATTACTTTGGATACTTGTGCGTCGCATATTAAGCGCTGCCCTCCATGCCGACGAGTGACGCGACGCATGCGAAATGGATCTATCCGAACGCCAAAATTTTTCGACTAGCCATTGACCAGTGGCAAACCAAGATTAGCACACCAATTTGTCGATTGCCATAAACTTGAGCTATTAAGTGCGAAAATTGCTGTGCTTAAATTGCAAAGGAGTCGAGTCAGTCTTCCACAATGCAGACCCGGACAGTTGAGTTGAGTTGAGTTGAGTCAAGATGTGGGCAGCTCAATTCGACTAGTTTTGGGTAAACCGGATTCGCTGTCATTTCATGGTACACGCATTGTAATTTCAATTTGTTATTTTTTTCGCGTCTGTGGTGTGGTGGCTCTCATTGTGGTTTCTGTGTTTCTTGTTGTTTTTGTTATTACCGTGAAGTGGCCATTAATATGTCATTTACAAGTTGGCGAATTGTCTTTAATAAATTGTTTTGACATGGGCGAGAAATAATCGCATCAAGTATTCGCTAAGCTAGTCAGTCAACTGGGAAGATATGTATTTAAATTATACAAGCGTAGTTAATGCAAAATATATAAAAAAGAATAAGTGGATAAGTAACATAAATGAACCCGTAGAACTTATACAACTTGGATTTTTTTGAGAAACAGAAATGCTGTTTTTTGAAAACTTCGAATAGTGAATCGACCTAGGGCCGATATCGGAAGACCCTCTTCCCAAATTTATGGCTAGCATTTTTAGCTGTAGTGTGCCATTTTACGACAAGAACGAGTAAAACATTTTGAGGATACATTTTACTGTAAGCTAGTGGAAATCAGATGACTTTTAGGACTTCCTGAATTTCCTAATCTACATTCTATTACACTAATAAAGTTTTTTCAATGCTCTTGAGTTTTTTATACCCTGTACCGTATGGTATACAGGGTATATTAAGTTTGTGCAAGCCGAAAATGTATGTAACATATAGAAGGAGACGTCGGAGACACCCCAAAGTTACCTAAAATATGATCAGGGTGAATAGAGAAGTCGATATACCCATGTCCGTCTGTCCGTCTGTCCGTCCGTCTGTCCGTCCGTGTGAACGCCTAGATCTCAGAGATGGTAAGAGCTAGAGTTACCAAACTTTCACATTAGATCCCATACTATTCCATAGGAGGCAAGTTTATTTTATTTTTTTGATATCGGGGATAAATTATATAGCTCCCATGGGGGTGTTTGAGACGACCTCGACAAAAAAAAGCGTTTTAGATGAATAATTCGTTTGTTTATGAAGATATCGTAACGAAATTTGGCATTCGAAAGTTTTTTATAGTTCCCAATCACTGTACCAAATTTGATCAAAATCGGTTGACTATATCATATAGCTCCCATAGGACCGATCGGCCAAAATAACTTTTTTAAAGAAAAATTCGTTATATTTCGTTTTTTAATAAAGATATCGTAACCAGATTTGGCGTTTGGAAATTTTTTAGACCACATAAGCAATGTGCCAAATTTGAACAAAATCGGTTGACTATATCATATAGCTCCCATAGGTCCGATCTTCCAAAAAAATCCATTTTTTAACAAAATTTGTTGTGTTTCGTTTGTTTGTTAAGATATTGGGATCAAATTTGACATTCGTGAGTATTTTATAGTTCCTAAGCACTGTACTAAATTTAATCAAAATCGTTTGACTAGATCATATAGCTCCCATAGGGCCAATCGGTCCAAAAACACGTTTTTTATACAAAATTCGATGTGTTTTGTTTGTTTGTAAAGATATTTGAAATAAATTTGGCATTCATATCTTTTTTAAGGTATTTTAGCACTGTGTCAAATTTTATTGAAATCGGTTGACTATATCATATAGCTCCCATAGGAACGATCGGTCAAAAAAAAATTTTTGCTTAAAAATTCTTCTGTTTTTGGTTTTTTGTGAAGAAATCGGACTTTATTACAAGCTAGTGGTACAGGGTATCCTAAAGTCGTCCGCGCCCGACTTTACGTCCGCCATTTTTTTTTTTGGTTTAATTTTCCAACCACTGTGCGTCATGTAGGACTTTGTTACCAAACTTCAAATTATGTGGATCATTGAGGATTACTAACGTTGCATTAGTATTGCAAAAGTGAACAATGTAAATTGGAAGGAAATATGGTATTCTAACAGATATTCTATAGAACTTGCTTAGGAATTAAAGGCTTATTAGCTGTCTAAGCTAAAATGCAATGTTAAATCTTATTAAAATAAGTTAATAAAATTGTATGAAGGACTCTGTTGCTGTAAAATGGTACATGTAAAAAACTCAAAAAAAAAAAATATAAATTCAAAAATTATAATTATAAATACCAAATAATGAAACATGTGTTCGATATGTATTCAAAGATTTTCTTATTTTTTTCTTAATTTCTATGGATATTTGCAGGCACTCAACTTTTTAAACTCGAGTAACTTATTAGCATAACAATATGCTCCCACTTTCGTTAGTTTTCCTGACAGCAACAAAATGATCGATATGAACGCTCCTGACCAAACACTCACTAACTATCTTATATGTTTACTATTATATAGCAAGTTGGGTTTTTGGTGGGCTTGCTATTGATTTATTCGGTTTGCGTACCAATACAATCCGTTTACATGTATTCATGCAAATAGATCCAATAGGCCATACCATCACGTTCATGGTCATTTGGATCATAAATCTTACAGCAACATCGGTCCAACAAAGCCCCTTTAAGCAAACATCAAGACACGCGTTCAAACAAATACATAGAGAGAAAATTGAATTTAAAAAAATAAAAATAAAAAGCCAAAATTGGGTTAAATGGAAGACAAAAATATTTCGAGCTAATAAATTGCAATGGAAACTAGAGGCATGAGCTATTGAATCGGTCAACATCAGAGAGTTGCTGGCAACAAGTGGTAAACAGCTAAAACATTGCCACCTACAAGTCCCCAGAAACTGGATTGATATATTAACTGAGCTTAACGATAGAAACCCGCTAAAAGATTTTCACGTTTTGGTAGAAAAAATAAGATTTATAAAAAATGACTTAGTAATTGAAGTCAAACGGCTTGTTTTGAAATCCGTGCAAGTAACATAAAGAGATTAATTTGGAATGCGATTGGCAAAAAGCACGAAAAGCATAATTGGTATATTCGTCAGTTTGGGAGTAGCAAAATGTTTCCTGCAGTCTTAGGCTTGGAGCACTTTCTGAAGAGGACAATTATCAAACAGTGCATTGTGAATCACAATCCAATAATATGCAGGGAGGCGCCAAAAGTATTTCCCCACACCTATCATAAATATTATTGGGGTTGCGATACTTGATATTGTGCATTGTTTGCGTCATACAATACATTGTATGTTCGTAAATGTGTCAGCCGCAATGGGAAAGTAGGTCCAAAGTATTTGTCGTCCAAAGTGCTGGGATTATAAATTAATTGCACATCATTACCAATCGCGGTTGCTATCGTAAATCTCAAATAAAAATGGCCTGATAAGGCAGCACTCCAAAAGTTGTAGGTGCTTTTAGATTTTGACTTAAACAGTAGACGGACGCATTGCTCTACACCTAACTTGGCCTACAAAGGCGGCCTATTAATAGCATGTGGTTCGGACGTTTATCTAACAATACTAGTATTTTTATGATAAGCTCTTCAAAAGGAGCAGCTTACAATGATAAGTGCACTTAATCCCATTATAACTAATGTAGCCTACTTATCACTATCGTCATAAAATCCGAATGCTTGCATATCGATTAACAATTAATGTTTAAAAATATCATCAATTTAGAAGCTCCGTTTCGTGTGTCAGTCTGACTAAAATCTTGAACTAAGAATATGGCAATCATTAAAGTCGGCCGAAGCCAACTTTATGATACCCTTGTGTTCCATTGTATAAAAATATCAAGTTTAAACAAATTCCCAAATAAACTGAAGTAAAAGCTGTAAAAGTGTCTCGACTGAAACTCGATCCTGGAACTTGACGGAAGAAAATATCAAGCCTGACCGAGAAACTAAAAGTTAGTTAAATTAGCCAGACACGGTCGAATTCGGGATACGATTAAATTGCAATCTATTCGATCAATTGGTTAAGTCCTCAACAAAATTTCGAATGCTTAATTTGATTATGGTATCTTAACCAACAAATGAATTATCCATCTGCAACATAAGCTCTTTCTGACGTGACATAATAAAGCATCTAATAAAACTTTTTGTACCAAAACATACAATTTTTTAACCGAAATTTGAGTTGAATCCTACAAAGAACCATAACGCCAGATACAAAGGGAAATTCAAATAGCTAGTAAATGATTTTAGAATTAATAACTTTTAAAACTAATATATGTTATTTAAACTAAAATAAAAAGTAACCCAATTAGAAGAATTTTGCGATTTATAACGTAACGCCATGCCTAGTTTTGCTTGTATCGCTAACGATTGGTGCAATTTTTGTTATGTTTAGTGCTACTAAATTTTGTCAGCACAATGTAACGTCACGCCAAAATAGAAATACCCTTTTAATTTATTTTGATATCTAAATCGTATTGGAGGTATCTTTAGGTGCTTACCTGCGTAAATTCGCATAATCTTAATACATATGTACCTTACCCTCAAGTACAGGGTATAAATATAGTATAAGGCCTGCGGTTACCTGATCAACTTGACCGACCGCTGCTGTATATGGCGGTGAAAATGAATTGCTCGTAAAAAATCTTGTAAAACAACGGCAATAACTACAGCAACAACAAAGATATTGAAGAAGCTGCGTGCAAAATATCATTAATCATTATAATTTATATAGCAGACCCAACTTCATAAATAAGTAAGTTTACAAAATGCAGCGATTACAAAAATAAACTTTTTTGGTTGGTATTTTTTTTCTTACTTTATGCATAATTTAACATCTTTGTCAGAGAAGTAAAAACAACACCAACTACTGTGATATTTTTTTAAGTAGCGGTAGTAATAGTCATTAAAAATGCCACCGAGCCATAAACAAATCTAAAAACAACCAAAAAATAATAAAACTAGCTACTAGATGTGGGTGCCAAAAGATATGTTGCTCCAAAAAGTAATTAAGTTCAGTAGCTGGACAGCTAAAGGGCCTGGCCAAAAGACGATTAACGAGTAATGCGCACAACCATTGCAATATAGTCCAAAACTATATGGAATAGAGTTCATTGCCATTGCTCTAAAAATAGTTCCTAGTACTATATATTCTGCCGGAACTTGCGCGTTACGTTAAAATAGTGAGCGACAGGGATGGCGTCTATAAATCCATTTGACATAATGCGTTGCCATTCACGATTTTGTCAAATGCGACTTACCATATAGTAGTCGAAATTTTCATTCTTATACATAATCTTATCTTCAACAAAACACTTGCAGTGTCGTCTATTCCCAAGTTCTGAACACTGACGATCGCATAAATCTCTCGCCGGCCAAGTGATGAGCCAGGCGCTGACAATAGTCCGTCCGTCAAGTGCTTTGCACCACCACCCACCCACGTATTCCGGCAGCCAATGGCGGTTCTTGGCAAAGACAACTATCGCACAATGGTCTGGATAGTGTATGCTCTTCTATGTTGTCAAATGCTCTTGGATTTTAGCACTGAAATTTGTCTAATTTTTTTCTTTTTTTATTTAATACACTTTTTTTATATTTTTTTTAAACTGTCTGTCTGGCATGTAGATCTGTCAGGTTCCTGCTGTGGTATGTCTCTATTTCTTCTGTCTAAAGAGTCATGACGTAGAGCACGAACTTTTGTTGTAAAAACTAAAAAATTAATTTATTGTTTTGTGAGCAGAGAGTGATATAATAGCTGGTTGTTAAGTCAAGATCTATATCTATATATCTTCAAAGATATAGCTAAAGTGTGTTGAAATTGTCTGGCTATAAAAACATTTGGTCAGCATTCTTTCGATGCCAATCGGTGATTATATTAATCATGATTATGGGCTTAAATTTACGAGTGTTCGGCCTACTTTAGGCAGTTTATGCATTTTGGCTTAAAATAATCTAAATACTTTTCGAAATTTTTATTCTTTGCTGACTGTATACTTTAAATAATCAAATATATTATGGGCATCATTAAAAATTAGGCAAAAAGTGTTTTAAAGAACATGAAATTCGTTTAAACAAATGCAACAAAGCCGCGTTTTGTTATGCGACAATTCATTTTTTTTTTTTAGTGTAAACTCATTATTATTTTGACATTTTTATTTATTTTGGTATGCAGTATGAAAGACGAACATTCATAAAATATTTTTGTTTTAGAGAAGCATAGACAAGTGACCCAGAGTGACAGTGAAAGTATCAAGTGAGAAAAATCTACCCACCAGTTGTTGCCCGTAGAGCCAACTGTGAATCCATTAAGCTGCCGCAGCAGACACAGTGTAAATTAAGTTATCAGAAGTGTCGGAAAGACAACAACTTTACTCAACTTCACACCTCTCTACGCACTAAATCAGACGCATAATCGTGGGCCCCGAGGGGCAGCAAGACATAAAACCACGTCCATCGGTCATACATCATGCCAGAAATATGCACGCCCCGACTTCGTTTTGGGCATACCGCTCTGGGTAACATGTTTGCTCCTTGACCAGGCCAAGCACCGTTAGCTTTTGGAGCAATTTATAAAAGGCTACCGAGTCAAGCGAGCGAGTGCAACGTCAAGTTGACTTTTGGAGGTCATCTGGTGGTCATAGCAGCCAGTTGATTAGCCGTTGAGCAACACTGTGAGGAAGAAAGCTCGTCAAATTGAACTTTTTTCTATTGTTTAGAGTAAGTGTGTCCGCCTGCTAATGGCTTAAAGGGTAACTGTAGAGAACTGTAGAAAATACAATACAAAAAACTGCAACTATTATTTTTCATGTTTTAAAAAAATTTCAATTTTCCAAGTTTCCAGCTGTTAGTAAATCATTAGTAGACTAATCAGAAAAGAGTTGACACCATATAAAAGCCAAATGAGTATATATTGATGTACATTGGCAAAAACCTGGTTAATAAACATAATATCATCCAATAAACACTGTGAGTATTTGTGAAAGTTGTCAAGTGCGAGCGGCATAGCGAGTATTTGCGTTTGTTGTGTGCGGTTAAATGTATCGGGTAATTTTTTAGTGGTTTCGCTTTTTAAACACGAACCCACAGATAATCTATTTTTTTATTTTAAAAGATGGGAAGAAACGCCCAAATAAACACCCTATACGTGTTTATATGGTCAAAGGAATTGCCACAGACTGGTTGCTCGCTCGATTGAGATCGTAAAAATCATTTCAAACACATCCCACACATTTACTACTTGAAAGCAATATAAAAGCTTTTATAACAATTTCATTTCATAAAAATCTTATCGCGCTCGACTCGCATTATCTTGTCCAATCGAATGGATTGATCAACAAGTTCAACTAAAATCCCAAAAGCAAAACTAAATTAACACCTGAAAAAGGTGGCTGCGGAAATCCAGATAAAAAAGCGCGCTAAGGCCAGAGGGTGTAACAAAAAAAATAAAAATAAAAACAACCATATCTGTGCGCCATCTTAGACGGCAACGATTCAATGACGACACAAGCGCACGATGTGCGTGAACGATAAGAGCGCTGCAAAAGACGAGCGCCAAAAACGCGCAAAAAACGCGCAAAACCGGTAGAAGCGACATGATCGCGTTGTTCGTTGTATGGCTGCGCTCTTTAACGGTTTCGCTTGTCGTTGCCCCTTATCTCTGAAGTACAAATTTGTGCGGGGACAAGGGCAACAAAAATTGAATGAATTTTGTATTTTGGCAAGCTGTAAATTATTTTGGCAAGTACTTTGCATCTTGATTGGCAACTTGTGCAAAATATTGATAAGAGATATGCGCTACACATTACGTTACACAAAGGCAAGGAAGCCGTAGTGCTCATTGCACCTGGTTCCATTCCAACCATTACGTATGACTGACTCATGACTCATGCACTTAAACAACTTGCGCTGCTTGGTAATCAGGCCGCAAAGTTCATTAGCAAAAGATTTATTTCCCCCACATAGTGATCTTTAATGTTTAGCAAGGCCTTAGCACCAATACAATATAAAAAATATTTTGCTAGTAAAGCAAGTAATACAATAACTTTTCTTTCCCCGCAGATTGCCAAATCAAGTGTCTAACTTAATGATGCTCAACATAAACAGTTCGCCAGAAATACAATTTTCATCAAGTTTTTTTTTAGAGATATTTTGGCAGCCGCCTCTGCCTCTATAAACAAGCAGCAAGTATTCTCGTTTATGCAGCTTTCAAACAAATTTTATGAGAACTTTCAACTTTTTGTTGTTAATAGGGTGCTTCTCTTTAGTATGTCGAGTAGGCGTGCAGAGAGGTGGCATGCTTTAGGCTCATTTTGCTATTATAGCCATTTGTTTTGTGCTTTTCCCTCCCATTAATATCCAGCCATTCATCTAGTGGCGGCAGTAGTTAAGCAATGGGGTTGCCGCTTTCTATTTTAGTCGACGAAGGTCAAAGTTATAGTTAAAATTAGGAATAAAGATACCACCAATCGATTGATTTTGATACTTTTGAATAAAATAAATTGTACTCACTGTATTCGCTTTTATCATCCGGTGTGCCATTAACTGTGCCATCCGGCAGCAGCTGTATGAAACGATTCTTAATATACAGCTGTATCTTGCGCGAGGGCCCCGCCAGATGGGACACCGTGGAGCGTTCGTTGCGATCCAAATTGCTGGGATTGTTACTGCTATTTATGGGTAGATTATTTCTATAGTTATTCAGTCTTTTCGATTTCGAACCAATAAAATTTTTATCAGCGGTAGCAGGCGCCCCCAACTGATCTTCCTCTAGATCTTGCTCTTGCTGCTGCTGATGATGATGACGGATGCTGCGCTCCGTGCGTGACAGTATAGCTAAATTATCGCTTAGGACCTCCGAGAAGACAAAGCCAAGAAGCTTCTGTTTAATGCTATCGTCATTGTCGTTTGCATTCGCGCTATCATTATCATAATTATTATTATTAATATTATCAGAAGAAAAAGCAGTTTCCACATTTGACGTGGTTATTGTAGTTCTTTTGTCTATTGTTGTTGGGCTTATTACGGCAGTTTCTGTTCTGTTTTGTTTTTGATGATGTGTAAACGTTCGGTTATTTATTTTAGCACTAATACTTTGATTTTGATCTAAACTATGGTCACTCTGTACTTTACTATGACTATGATCACTTTGTATATTGATTACGTTACTATTATTATATTTTAAAATTGCATTAATATTATTATTATTGTTATTACTATTATTCCTGCTACTGTTATTTGCATGGTTCGGCATCGTTAGCGCTGGCATGGCAAAGACCAGGCCTGGCCAGGCTATAATAAAAGACAGGAGGGCGCCCAGCAGCGCCAGGGCCCTCCAATCCAAACGCAGGTTTCTTCGCATGAAAAATTACAACTTTAATTTCACAAAAGTCTTAAGACACTTCAGTTTGTTGTCGCTCGAATTTCAGAGTTTTAAAGTAGTTCTCTCTTTTTGTTGTTGTTGTTATTTTATGTTATACTAAAAACGTGTCTCTCAGTGTCAGTTGTTGGATAGGCGTATGCCACGCCTCTTCTGGGCCTTTCAAGCACATGGAAATCGTCGAAAAAACATAAAAGCGCCGTAAAATAAAACTTTACTTTCGTTTCGTTGGGGGTTTTCTCCTTCTCCTTCCCCTTTCCTCTTTTCATGTATTTTTGTTTATTATCAGTTGTCGAGTCTTGAGTCTTGACTTGGTTTTTACCGCTGGTGTGTGGAAAATTAGGTTATCATATCGTAGACTTGTTTAACAGATTTTAATTTTAAATGTTGCTGCTGCTGTTGATCCTCATCTTCGTCTTCCCCGCTGATAATGCATCTTATCAATGTCAATGGATTTCTTCTCATTTCAAAGCTGCTCTTTTGGTTTTGCTCAAAATTAAATTTTTACAATCAGCTGACAAAAACGTGAAGTATTTGCATGGGTTCATAGCTCGATGCTGCAGAAGAGAAAAGAGAAAAATGTTTGAGATTAAAAATAGTCACTCTTGATTTTGACAATCACCTGACAACCCACCCAGACAGGTACTATATACTACTATAAGCAAACTCAGTCATATGACAGACACAGACAGATCACAAAATGAATTCTTTGCCTGCCCATTTCCGCACATTAATACAGCAAAAAGAATTTATTATTATTGGCTGCAGGATTAGTTGAAAATGTTCATGTAGCAGATAAATTACTTGTTTCAAGCAGTTTTATAAGCAGTTTTGACATTTAATTAGTGAGTAGATCGAAAATAGCCGCCAATACGAAAAACTGGGACACTTTATTTATAGGGCCATCAACGTCAAGAAAAGTAGCTAACAACACTAAATGCAAAACAATCCCAACCTTTGGTTTAGTACAACGATTTACTGATGAACTGATGTTGCTGGTTTTGTTATATAAAAGTGTAAATTTATAACGAGCTCTGATATATGGAAAACTCCCAAATCCCAATTCCGCACCTTTTTTTGTAACCATTCGACTGTGACGAATCAATATCGTCATTGGTATTCGTCTCTCAAGCCGATTACGTAAAACTCCAACTCTAGACAAACAAATAAAATAAGATAAGTAAAAGCACAAGAAATGACTTTCCCAATGAAAATCCGAAACTGCGAAACTGTCCCAAACAAATTAGTAAAAATAAATACGCAACAAAAACAATTCGCTCAGAAAACTGTGTCGAATTTGAAAATAATCACGCACTAACTGCAACAACATGGCTGCAATAGTATCTTTCAAATTCACAACTATACAAATTGGGTAGGGCATTGAAGGGGCAAAGTATTGGCTGCTGGCTGCTGAGTGACGTTGCCATTCCTTCACGTTGGCACACGTTCAACGACTACGCCGCAATATACACCAAGGAGTAATGACAAATCGCCAGCGCAGCCGTTTACGTCGACAGAGCCAACTGGTAATGCACTTTTTATGCATAATTTAAGTGCAGTCAGTATCTTTCTCCAAGGCATCATCATCATCTTTGTCTTAATTACTATAAACAAAAACAACTCATTAGTACTTATATATTTTGGGAGACAGCAACAAAACTAGACGGGTTCCAAGTCATCATACATGTGTCATATGCGACTGTCATCTATCTGTTGTTGTTGCATAGAAAAAATATTTCAAAAATCAAAATGTTAATTGCTTTTGCACTCTGCTGAATATCATGAGCGAAAAACTGCCAGCGTGCCCAGCATGTGATGTCAAGACGTAACCCATCCTACGGATTTGCATTTATTATGCAATTGTCCAACAACTTAGAAATCTTTCTAACTATATACAAGAGTATTTTCATTTGCTACTCGTTTTAATGGCGAGGTGTATCTTTGAATTTAAGAGCTTTTAAGGCGTCAAGACATCGATCTACACAGCATCATTAAGCCGAAATATGTACATATAACTCTGTGGTAGCAAGCACTGGCAAAAAACCAGTCCAACTATTTGGGTCAAATGTAGCCAATGTCTAACCGCAGACACCCTACCAATAATGGCTAGCTAGAGAACATTGTTTTTTGTGGTGGTCAAGTTCACAAAATATTGCTTAAGCTCATCGATACACACGCTCAAGGGTATGTCAAATTCGTCTAGACAAAAAAGCTCTTTTATCTTAAGGTATTATTACTTTTGTTTATGCGCCAGTTGGTAAATTTTATACACGATGTTGGTCGCCAAGGCATAAAACCAAAAAACATAAGCCGAAACAAACAACTGCAGCAACAACGACAACAATAATGATGGTCCGTCCCATCGCTCTATGTAAAAACTTAGAATTATTTTTGGTGTGCGTCTGACATATGTGCCAAGTTATAAAAATAACCAAAAATAGCTAAATATATGTGCATATGTATATGAAAAAACCTGGCTGTAAGATTGCCTAGATACAAATGTATCTTTTTATGACCACACACATATACGCACGCGGATACTATATGTATATAGCTAAACCGCTGTAAAGGTAATCGTAAGCGCCTTGGGGCTGTCATTCATAAGATACAATTAACAAATTATGAAGAGCATAAAAATAATAATGAAATCTTTAATGCCCTTTATGACATATCACGTGATATAAAGCATATGCCTAAATGTATGAAAGAGATACCCTGAAGCTAAAGTTAAATAAATGTAGGATATGTACTAAAGTAGGCGGAACAGCTGAGACTTATTGTTAAGTAATTACCATATATAGTAAAAAAAAAAGTAA
The DNA here is from genome assembly GCA_037043745.1 of Chymomyza amoena. Classification (NCBI taxonomy): domain Eukaryota; kingdom Metazoa; phylum Arthropoda; class Insecta; order Diptera; family Drosophilidae; genus Chymomyza; species Chymomyza amoena. The sequence continues at coordinate 66,645 of JBAMAX010003958.1, forward strand.
AAGCCAATTTGGCTATTAAACATTGGCAAAGTTCTATAATTTAACTTGAATTGAAATTTATTAATCTGGTACAACCAGTCAACGATTGTCCAAAAAGTGTCTTAAAAAGCAGCTTTACTGCAACTTCAAACAGGTGCTGACGTAGTGCATCAACTTGCTTAACCCAAATTTAACTGCGATTGGATCACCGGGCGGGCAATCAAACAGATTTAATCAAATTAAGCCGACAACAACAAAAATACCAATTTAAATTAGTTGACGGCAGCGCATTTTATGTCCACGTCAACGTCGACATCACCAAAGTGTGACTTTTTTTTGTTTTATTTTTAAGCTGATATTATGTGAGTAGCTTTTTATGCAAAAAATAAATATATTTTTTTGTTTTCGAAAGTCATTCAAAAATGCCGTGGCATCAGCTACCACCTCGACTGACTAACTCGGCTCGACTACAATCGACGCATTTTATTTGATATATTATCGAATTAATCTTTTCGGTTAGCCATAATGGTCAAATATGCAAATGTATCTATTTATCTATTACCCCTCTATAACTATCTCGTTCACTCTATTTCACACTCTCTATCGCCTTCTCTTTCTTTAGTATCTGCTACCTTAAGCTACGAGAGCGTTTTGGACCACTCTTAAATTTTTGACCCACTCTTTCATTTCATCCAAAACAAACTGATTAGCGACATTTGCTTGCAATTTAAAGAATCTACTGGTTGAACTAATTGTTGGTTATATTGATTACCTCAAACTGTTTGTAACACAGAGAGGAAGCAAGTTTGTTAAAAAGTTCCTCATATCCGTCTATCAGAATACTAGCTAGAATCAAGTATCACTTTGTCGCCCAAAGATACATAAAGGCAAAAATACCCGAATAACAACTCTAACGTCAGAATAACAACGTAAGCAATAACAAATTTTTATTAAAATTAAATATTTTATAAGAAAAATCATTTTGAAAAGGCATTAAAGCTCAATAATAAATGACAACTCCTGTTTATTTAAAAAAATTTATATTTATATAGTATGCCTTTGGTGTTTTTTTACAAAAAGTGGTTTCGGTATCGAAAAGATATTTTCGATTTTTACAAAGTTTCTTTTTGGTAAGATTACTTTTCCCAGTCCTAAGATGGGGCATAAATAACCATTTATTTATTGTTATTTTTTTACCATTATAGATTTATTCCCCACAAAGTGCATTTGACATGAATAAAATTCAATTATTTTGAATTTTGTTTAAATTGGTATAGAAGAAAACGGCAATTTAAATTGCAAAAAATAGTTGGAGCTCCCGAAAAACAGCCATTAATTTTCTACCATTTCGTCATGGAAATTTGTTGCTTGGTTATTTTCTATAACCAAATGGCCTTGAACTTTATCTGGGCCTTTTTTTTCGTATACGCATTTAATTTAAGAAATATCTAAGAAATACTATATATATAAAATAAACTTATGTTTTACCTGTTACGAAGGTTCTCATGAACATGTCGATGAATTTCAAGTCTGATTTTTGCGTGTGTCAGAGGTTGTCAATACTGAGGTTTTAAGTCTATTTTGATGTGTTTATGTGTATTGGTTCGTGAGATATACCCATTTTTTGAATATCGGTTTTTGTGTATATATTGCTATGTATAAAAAAAAGTGGTATTGTTGTTAAGCAATGTTTAATGAATTTAAGCCGGAAGTTTGCAATGAAACTTTAATTCATATTGAAGATCTATGCTTGGCGATGGCTAATTGGGAATGCCGTCTCCTAATCGATCAATGCATGATGTATTTCAATTTGAAGAAATGCCACGAATCAAATTAATTATCAATCTAAACGAACTGCCCAGAAACGTGGAGATCGCAATGAACGCGAAAGACAGACCCGTGAAGCGCGACATTCGACTAATAATGGTGCAAGTCTGAATCGAGCTGCAAACTAATCTAAAAATCTTATATTTTTTCAGATAAGCTAACTAGAGAAACTTACGATGTTTATTTACTTTAAGAGTATTCAAAATAGTTTGGGCAGGACAACGTCTGCTGGGCGTATATAGTATATATATACTATATATTTCAACTTTTGGTTGTCCACCCCCAAAGGCAATTAGGCCTTGACTACTCCAACTCAATTAGAAATATTTTTATTCAGGTTATGGCTGTTGTTTTTAGGTGTTTGTTGTTGTTATTAACTGTAACTATGTAAAGGTCTTGGCTTCTTTCATTAGTTAAATTTGTATTTGGAACAGTAACGGCTCCACTATTTAAAGCTAAGCAGGTGGAACGACTAATAAATCTTATACAGGGAGGCGCAACTAAATTAGTTTATTTGAATGCCCCTCCAGCCACGACAGCTACAACAAAAGCTTGCCGGGCAATAATAAAAACAACAACATTTTCCTGAAACATTTATCACTCATAATATACTTAAATATATATTTGAATTGCAAATAATTTGCTGACAGCTCTATGAATGCTCTATGGTTTTTGAGATTGTTTTTGTTTTTATTATTGTTTGTTTTTGTTTGGTTTTTCTGTTTTTTGTCTGGCTTTGTTTATGCTTACATTGATGTCTCTTAGTTAAAAATTAAAAAAAAAAAATAATTTATTAGGACGTGGATAACTGAATATTCTTCTCCAATGCCCTTTATATAAGCTTATATTTGCATAAAATTTAATTAAAATGCATCAAAAACAACAAAAGCTTTACAAAAAAATTATATTAATGAGTTGAAAGCGGCGGGCTCGGATGTTATGGAACTGACTACAGTTTACAGTGAATAAAAATAATACATTTTTTTTGTTTGTATTTAACGAAATTGTTTTTATGTCAGCCTATTAAACTGCGTATAAGTTTGTATATATATTTAAACAAATTAACTCCATTAAATGGGACAAGTAATATTTTGGGTTAATAAAAGATTCTCCCAATTTGCATAGGCCGAATGTGACCTAGAATGAGATCCAAAAATTTGATTCATGGAATTTTCGAAATTAAAAAAAAAGCTTATATCTCTGGTTTTACTTAAAATCAAATATCTGTGGCAAATCGATTATGCATAAAATATACTTGGGCGATACTATGAATCATATAAAATTCATCGTAATTACTAGCGAATTTAAAAAAAAAATTATGTTTCGAAAGTAAGTTTTAAAATTTTTTAAAAATGTTCGATTGATTATGATTGAAAATGAATGGTTGCTAATAAAAATCGAAAATAACAATAATTTTTGTTAAAAATGAAAACTGTAAATTTGTTTTTAAACAAAAAACTTTTAGATTAATATTTTGTTTGTTTATATTAAATATATAAATTAATTTGTACAGCTTTAAAGTTAAATAAATAACAACAAAACCGTAAATTGGACAAAAATATGTTTCAAATATAATCGAAGATTAAAAACAAACAAAAGCAGTTTAGTACAGAGAGAGATATTTATTTTTAAGACACTTTTTTTTTAATTTCAAAAAAGTGTTTTTTTTTACGAAATATCTCTATACATATAATTTTTGGAATTCCTTTTTGGGCTTTGGGCCGACCATTTTACTACGAAAAGGAGTAAATCATATTGAGAATAACTTTGGTGTAAACTAACCCATTTATGGTATATCGGCTCAATTTTTGTATCTAACGTTTAGGATTGTGGACGTAAAAATAGATTGATATGTTTGTGTACTAAAAAGTTAAAAGGATTCGAAAATAAATAAATTTACCATATTCAATTTACCTTCTAACGATTTCTGTTAATCAATGGAGTAACAAAAAAAAATGTTGTATTTTCAGTACAAATATTTTTGATTCTAAGCTTGCTATAAAATTATTCAAAAATGGTTGCTTAACCTCAAACAAACAGAATCCAATTTTTAAGTGTTTTATGGACCAATTATTCATCTCTGTAGTACATAACTTTTTTTTCAAGTTTATCCTAAGACTTTTGAAAGTCATAAACAAAACTAGCCACAAATAAACAAAAGATCTAAATTTTTTATTTTTGTGTTGTAACCATTTGAGAATAGTCTTCTACATTGTATTAGTTTAGTCTTAAATTGCTTCAATAGAAGAACCGTGGGCAGTATATTCAATGCCAAGATATACAAGAACATTTTTAATGTTTTTCTTTTAGATAGATGTTGGTATCGTTTTGGTTTTCATAAATAATATTAATCAAAATTTATACTTGACCAACTCATTAGGTTTAAAACAAATGCGCAGGGGTTCTAGTTCAAAAGATATTTTCTTTTTTGTATTTGAATATATGACAATTGTCAACAGAATGAATGAGTGATATATATACTGCATATACTATAGTATATATAGAATGTGGCCGTTTTGTTGAGAATCAAAAAATAGACTAAAGTTAATTTAAATGTAGATTAAAAGTTAATATGAATGTGTGTATTGTTTATTTAGGAATTATAAGATAACCAGAAAACTGTAAACACCAATAAAGGTGTCCATGTGGCACACTCATCCGTGATGTACACATCAAATTACTTGTTTAACCCCTTGGATTTTTCCTTTTTCTCTTGTTTTTCAGTTCAGTCCCAATGGAATTGTCTATCTTCGATTTTCTAGTGTTGCTTTGAATGCTGCGTTGTCATTTTGGGCACAACAATAAAGCCGCACTGAATTTTCCCATTTCCACGTGTTTACAAAACAATTAATTTTCCTTAGAAAAACAAGAAAATGAAAAAGATACCGCAGCACACATAACTCAAACAAAGGCAACAAATGGCATATGCACTAATTGATGTGCACTTCATTTATGTTTAGTGTAGTGTATATATATATATATATATACATGTCTACTATATAGCCCCACCAACAACTACAACAACAACGAAAACAGAAGCAGCCTCAACGGCACAAACCACAGATACAAATAAACACACTAAAGTACCTTCAGTACGAGATACTTGCGAACATTAGAAAGCACGTTTAAGTAGAAGAAATAGTAAAAAAACGAGAGCAACAAAAGGAAGGCAAACGAAGTGCAGTCGCTTTTGTAATCGATTTGAACCGGAAGCAATTGCATCGTTCAGAGAACCGCCAAACCACCGAACTACCAAACAGCCAAACAATCAGATATTTTAAATATTTAGTCCACAAAACGATCGGGGGCAAAACAGACATTGTTGTTAATTACTTGGTTGGTATTCAGAGAGAAAGAGGCAAAGAAATTAAATGCACTGGGGCGACTAACCGTTGATGAGTTAAAATCGTAATTTTTATTATCCTATTATAAAAAGTGGAATAATGTTGCAATTTATAGGCCCAACTTATTGATGCTATAACTGTGTCAAGTTTTAGATGACTTTAACAATCCAGCTGTTGGCTGTAAAAATCGACCATCCGTCGAGATATAGAATAGAATAATGGATCGGACCACTGTGACAGATAATTTAATTATGACCAACCGTGTAACTTTGCAATTTCGGATATTAAACATTCAATATAAACAAAAATGTATCCTGTATATTCTATGGAACCCATCTCAAACAAACAAAATTCAAGTAATCGTCTCGAAACAACAAATAACTTGTTAAAAAAGAAGAATAATCGATAACAAGATTTTTGAAATACGAGGGTGGATTGATAAGTTTCCGGCCTGACCAAGAAAAACAACGTTTTTTAAGAATTTTTTTTTTTTATTTCTCAACATAATCTCCTCCAAGGCTGATACATTTCTCATAGCGGTGTTTTAGTCTAGTAATGCCATCTCTATAGACTGATTCGTCAAGCTCCTCAAAATACCCATTTATAGCTTCGATTACTTCTTCATTGTCCGCAAATCTCTTACCGCCAAGCCATTTTTTGAGGTTAGGAATCAGATAATAATCACTCGGGGCTTGGTCTGGAGAGTAGGGAGGGTGCGGCATCAATTCAAACTTCAGATCATTGATTTTAGCCTCGCAACGATTGACTTGTGCGCTGGTGCGTTATCGTGATGAAACAAGATTCTTTTTTTCGCCAGATGAGGTCGTTTAATTTTCACCTCGTGGCTCAAACGTTGCAATAAGTCTGCGTAGTATTGACCAGTGATATTTTTACCCTTTTCAAGGTAATCAATGTATATAATACCTCTTGCATCCCAAAAAACAGTAGCCATAACCTTGTTCGCTGAAAAAATTATTTTTGCCTTCTTTGGAGTTGATTCCCCTGGTCCAATCCACTTGTTTAGACTGTTCTTTGGTTTCAGGAGTGTAGTGGTGGACCCAAGTTTCGTCAACGGTTATGAATCGACGCAAAAATTCGCTTGGATTTCGCTTATACAACGTCAAATTGGCGGTATAAATGTTTTTTCGAATTTTTTTTCCCCATTTTCAAGAAAAACACAGAGGCGTCTTGTTCAGTGTGCTCTCAAATCTAAACTAACATGGCGATCGGGCTGAAACTAAAGCTACAAGCTATCTAAGGATGGTACTATAGAACGCCACCTCAAGGTAGGCCTAGTGGCGCCATCTCTTGGTCAGGCCGGAAACTTATCAATCCACCCTCGTATATCCCCAAAATCTTGACTACCAACTGCAATTCAAAAGATTATCACTTAGCACTAAACAAAATAAATTATATAATTTATTGTAAAACTTAGATAAAAATGTTGCACTATCGTTAGTTCTTAATGTATTAAAAGTCATCTAGATGCTGTCAAGTGCTTCCCTAACTAGAAAAGCCCAATCACCTAGTAACTCACTCACATACACCGGGCTAAATTTTCACACATTTATTGTAGTCTAATTAAGAGTCACGCACTTTAGGCGCGAAAATTGCCAACAACAAAAAAATCAAAGACAACGCAACGTATTAGTAATGTGATAAACACACCAAAAAAAATAACGAAAACAATTAGTTGTGCGATATTTTTAACATGCCAACAACGCCAAGAAAATGCTAAGAAAATGCGCGACGATTTTCTTTTTAAATCTTCTTTCATTGCTGAGTTGCTTCTTTTTAAGTGTACCCTGAGATGTTCCCTGTTTGCAAGGGCGTAGCCAGGGTAGCCAGCACTCTGCGAAATCTTTCGTTTGTACTCGATTAAACAATTTAAAGACATGCGGTAAATGCAAAAGATGTTTGCGAAAACTTTTAAGTTATGTCAAAGAATATAGAACTACTAGAGCTCCTAGTTCTATATTCTCTACTAGAACTCCTAGTTCTATATTTTTTGCTTGTGTATAAACATAACAAACAAAAAATAAACGTAAAATGGAGTCCCCCTGAGAAAAGTGCGAAGCTGCGCCCTTGCCTGATTGTCTTTACGTGCCCCTGTGTCCGTGTGTGTTTGTGTGTATGCGTCTGCACACGTAATAGGTAAATGTGTGCCGCACATTATGTGGTCTAGTGTGTTCATGCTTCATTAAAAAAACGACATTCTCGTGTTGCACATTTTCACATTTGCCGCATATCTTTTACGGCAGCGCCATAGGGCAAAAACAAAAAAATTAACCGCCTATAATAACTTCAAACTATGTACGCTAGTCATAAACTTTTCCAAGCGATAAGCTTTATCAATGATATATGAGCGTTGTTTAACTATTCCCATTTTTTTCTGATCTTTCTTTTTGCATGCCTTGCAAAGCATTTCTCAACCAGATGAAATTTCCCAAACTGACCTATTTATTCATAAAAATCTTCAATAATTTAAGAGTGTTCTTAGCAAAAAGGTCTTAACTGTGCCATGTTTTTATCAGATAGTTGGCCAGACCAACATTTGATCATTTTAGTGTAATCAAATGAAGGTTTGCCACGCCTTCTGCTTGTCAGATATATTGCACATGGCGTGCTTATAAATATACATAAATTAAAAGCATTTATATATTTCATTACTATATAAAAAATATTAATTGCTTGATTTTCGTGTATTTCTTTGGTTTAGTCTGACGTCTTTTCTGTGCTACCTAAGTTGTGAGCACTTGACGTAGTTGTATCTACCATACTGACAATATAAAACAATACTCAAATAAACAACACTGTGCAACATATTTTGAACTTTTATTATTTTGGATGACAGTGCTCAGAGGGCATAGTGAATCGCTATCTCTTTAGATCGTCTTCGTCGGAAAGGGAATTCAATAATTTAATAATATTCCTTGATATTTAAAGAAATGACACTAAACAAAGCTAACTTGATACGACTATTGTCTTCCAATGCCACCACACTTAAACACATATATTTTAATAATTTAATTATCATTGTTATTTATTTTTAAAAATTAGAATTAAATATAAGCATTTTTGTCACGATCGCTCGACTAAGGACTGTGATTAGTTTTTATGTAATACCGCTACATTTGTTTGTATGTTATAAAAAAAAAACATAAAAAAAATTTATTGTCTTCCAAAATATTAAAATCGGCTCAAATTTTGTTTCTATTATATGGTAAATAATTATTTTTGAATTCCCAATTTGTACCTAATAATTAAATAAGGATAAGCGGAAAACCTTTCTTCTCCCTCGAGTAGTAGTTTCCAACAATACCAAACAAATTGGAATACCCATGAAAAACACTAAAAAGGATATATAAAGCTCCTTTCCCTTATCCCTTACATTATTACCAGCTGTTGCATTCACAGTCTATCTATAAAAAAAATTATTTTCGCAAATACATCTTTTACTAGTGTAAAGTCAGTACGCAAATCAACAAAAAGTACAACTAACAAATACGAATAGTGTTGTTTTTTCGCAGCTTAGATAAGCAAAAAGTGTTAGATAACAGTTCCGAGCCAATTCTCTTTATAGGGCAAAAAGTACGCGCAAAAAAATTTGCAAAAACGTAAATTAGATTAGAAGCGCGTGCGTACGTACTATAAGATACCCCACGCACTACAAATACATAAAGCAGACACACACACACGCACACGCACACACAACCACTTACACACATACACATATAGTTTTTTTAGAGAGGAACGTCCGTTGTAGTTTGCTGTTCTTTAAAACTATAAATACGCACTACAAAATGAATAAAAAACACAAAAAAAAATAATAAAATATAAATTTATACAAATTTCGGTTGTCACAAGATTTTAGAGGAATTTTTTGTTTATTTTATTATCATATATATCATTATACTTTTCACAATTTCGGTGATATAAAGATGTAACAGGAATTGGCCAAAGTCCAGCTTTTTATTATAAATATGCCTTATAAATTGTGTTTTGGAAATTAGCAAAGTGCTAATTAAAATAATTATTTTGCTTTTTTACTTTTAATGTTCCTCAGTTTTTATGATATATGGTATATTAGAACTAGCATTCTTTTTAATCCATTTAATACCACATAAGTTATTAATTTGTTTCACTCAAGTTCTTTAACCTCTTAAATTATATTAAATTTGACAATGTTTATGAGCACTTCGAACAATTAAATAAATATATTATTTAAAAGTGAAAGCATTCAAAATCTCCTAAAAGCGTCCCACACAGAAGATTTGCGTTATATTTTTAATATTTTTTCATTATATTTAAGCAAATATCTTTAAACTTATGTAACTACAAATCTTCACTTTGTTAACATTGTTAAAAATAAAATTCTACGCACCTTTTCATGTTTATTTTTTTACGTGTTTCACTCAGTTTGCACATTGAACAAAATTTGCCAACACTTTTTGCAGTAAATATTCAACATATTTTATTTTTGTGATTTTTTTTTTTTGGAGGCACTGTAAACGTTAGCCCACTCAGAGACGCCAGTTTAAGCTCTTTTCAACTCTTTTGGTTGGCTTTACATGGCAAAACATTTTAATTAAATATTTTTTTAATATATTTTTGTTGTTATGGTCAATTACTTTTGACATTTTTTCCAACAACTATTTTGTTTAAATTTGTGACGGCATTTAAAAAATTGCGGTAAAAATAAATTCTTTTTTTTTGGCGATTGTATAATGTTAGCACCAAATACCGGCCCGTTTTTTCAACACTTTCAATTTTTGCCCAATGCTGCACTAGTTGCTGTTGTTATTTTGGTGAAAACTCTTTCGAAAATTGGTAACGTTTAGCCGGAACTACTACGGTTGCAACTTCCAGACACCGCGATCGCGTCGAACACTCTGCACGACGCGCACAAGAAATCTCTTTATAAAATCTCCGCGACTTTTGGGCGCTCTCAGCGTGTGTGTTGTCAGCCCAGTCAGTGAGTGACTAAATATTGCTATCCATTTTCAAACTAAACGGAACGATGAACGATGCGGCCGGCAATTGCCGATTGCTGCTTGCGTGCGCTTCGTTGCTCGCCGCTGTTCGCTGCTCGTCGTTCGTCGCTGTTCGTGTGCCTCTTCGCGACCGGCCTGCTGCGTGCGAGACGTTTACTCGGTTTTTCAAATTGGTACGTCGTCCCGTCCGTCGTCCGTCGCTCCGTCGTGCACCTGAATAGTAGTAGTGAATAGAGCTAGTTAAGGGCATATTTATGCATGGTGGAGTAAGTCTGTCGCGGTCGCTCTTGCTGGGCTCCTCATAATGTTCATTTTCGTCCATCAGGTAGGAGTTGTCGAATATGCGAACTTATTTTATATAAATATTAAATATTAAAGGTCTACATTACAATAAAAAGTTCTTATTATTATTGTAATATTCCAATTTCGACTTTGTTGCATATTTTAGGGAAATGGGCCATGAATTAAAGCTTGCAAAATACAATTCCTTGCAACAAATCGGTTAACTTATCCGGGTGGCTATTTAGACGGTTAGGAACAGCTGAGTGGATGGAGTATTGGCATTAAAATTTTTTTAATTTTGTGTAAAACAATAATTTCCTGTACTAAAAACGGAAAGAATAAAAAAGCTCCAAATATGCCAAAATAAACTTAAAACTATTGTTAAATTTACCCTATTACACAAACACTACTCCTTCAATATATTCATTCTAAGCATTCATTTGTGTAAATATTAATTATTTAAGTTATTTTTAGGTTCAAATTCACGTTTTTCACCCATTTTTTCTCTAGTAACTTTATGTCAAATTAACACCCTCACCAATTCCAATACCAATAGCTTTAATGAAAATGTATATTTTTAAAAGTAATACATAAATAAAAACCGGAGAGAAGAAGGCATGGTAGACTCCATAAAGTGTATTTATTCTGGATCAGCAGTTGAGTCGATAAAGCCATTTCAGTATATCCGTCTGTTCGTATGTATAAAAGAATCTCAGAGACTATAAGAGTTATAATAGTCAGGCTAGTGAAGTGATTCGGAAAATTTTTTTAAATCGATGGAAAACTATAAAAAGTAACCAGGTATATTATAGTATTTACCTAATGTCAGAGTAAATTTGAAATACTATGAATAGGAACTAAGTACTAGTCCCTTAAAGCTTAAAGAATGATAATAATAGCCAGGCGCGCACAGAGGCTGAAGGGGGCCCGTTGCAGAATATTAATAATAATAAATAAAATAAATAATAATAATAATATAAATGGATTATAAATGAAATAGGAATAAAACGAACATATCAATTTAATATCTATATAAAAATAAAATGCTGTACGTTTATGATCGCATAACTCTGAAACGGCTGGACGAATTTGCCTAATTTTTATATAATAATAATTTTTATATTTTGTTTATATTTGTTTTATTTGTTGTGTAGAAGGTTTATAGCAAAAAAAAGTTTTGAGTAATTTCTAAGGAGGGGACGCCCAACATTTTTTTTTAATTTTTCGACAATTTTTTTTTTGTGGCATTGTATACATTATCAGGTTAACTAATGTTAATGTTTTACGTGTTACGGGTGTTCTCATGAACGAGCTGAAGAATTTCAAATATGTTTTTGCGTGTGTTAGAGGTTGTCAATACGGAGGTTTTAAGTCTATTGCGACGTGATTGTGTGTATAGGTTCATGAGATATACGCACGTGAAGATAGCATAGTAGAAAATTGTTGAACACCGGGTATTGGACATTTAGTGCAGACAGAAGCGTAGTCGCAAACGGGTTGAAATGTAGTTTCTGTGGGGCATGAATTTATTATCGTCCATACGGCTTTTTAGGGAGTCATGAACGTCAACTAATCCAAAAATCTTATGATTCTCTAGATAAACTAACTACAGAATCTTACGATGTTTATACATTTTAAGAGTATTCAAAAAGTTTGGGCAGGACGACGTTGCCGGACTCCCTAGTTGTTTATAATAATATAATTTTTAATGTCACTGTACAGTTATCGTGACATAAATTTTACATTTCAGAAGATTGAATAAACAATATACCAGTTGATAATTGTTACAACAATTTAATCCAGGCTTTTCCTTGCCTATCGTGTACTAAACTCTTCAATAATCTTCTCAAAACTGATAGAACTTGCCTTTTCGTGCTCAATGCTGATTATAATTAGGTGATTTAACCTGTCCTCGCCCATGGTGGATCTCAATTTATTTTTGATTAGACCAAGCTTGCTGAAGGCTATTTCTCCGGAAGCAACAGATGGTGGCAAAACAAGTAAAAGTCTCAATGCCATACATACTTATGGCAAAACATTCTCATACCCACACGCAGATATGAGGATCAGTGGCTCCAAGGCAGAATTGGTATCCCATTTCATTACTTTGCGAATCCTATGCAACAAATCGCTTTCATCTCACAGATCACTCTTAACAAAATCATTCGGATATGCGTTTTTCAATGCACTTGCTGCTGCGATAGAAGGCTCTTGTAAATCAGCTCCGGCATTTTCATATTCATGTGCAGCGTATTCGAGATACCCTGTGGCTCAATGATAGCTGTGAAGAGCTTCGACAATTCTGATATCCTAGAATGCAGTTCGCTGAGCTCATTCAACAAGAGATCCACTGGTGGGAAGAAGACTAGAACTTTAAAGCGTTCCTCAGGGGTTTCAAATACATTGCGTCTCAAAGGAATTGCAAAAATTTGTACCAAATGGTTGTCAAAAGGATGAAGTCAAAAGACTGAAGCCACTTGAGCGAAGTAGCAACGTCTACCATAATTCCTGGTAACAAACCCATTTCAAGAACTTTTTTTAGAGAAGCGACAATATCATGATAGTTGTTTTTCAATGTGCGAACTCTATCTAGTTAATCTAAACTAAATTTTTAGGAATTTTTCTACGTTTACCAATTGTTTTTCCCCGTTTTTTCATTTTTTTTTTCCATCGGTTGACCGGGGCCCCTTGAACCCACTTGGAAATTATTACGTTACGTTGACGATATATATGCAGCTCCTTATTTAGAAAGGGGCAATAGAGAGGGAATAGCTACTACTCCAAACAGCAACCTCTAAATATGTTCTTAGATTAGTATTTTTCCACCATTTATAGGGATTAATAGAAAGTTTGCGGAGAGCTACACACAAATTGTAGAAGAGGAATTGGAATTGATCAATATAAGAAACAACGCATACAATCTTCTCCGAAGTTAAAGAAGAAGACAGTTCTGGCTATGATGCATACGTAAGTACAGGGTATTTTAAGTACCAACTATTGTATAATAGAAAAAGTGAGAAGCAATTCCCGCGCTTTTATCACAAGAGTTTCTATGAGCACTTTGCTTGCGTTTTGGATACGTTTTGCGCGCGTGATTCGAACGATTCGTGCGCTTCGCTGGCGTTTGTGCCTTTTGCCGCGTAGACCATTTAAAAAGTTTTTCCTATTTCGCAATTTTAAGGCTACATTGCGCAAATGCAATAAACAATATGAATACATCTGTCAAATTTCAAATAAAACTTTGAAGGCAATAAAAGCTTGCTCACAATTTTCTTGACCATGTACTGCTTAATTAAACTAATTAAGAATACATATTTTTTTTATAAATATATTTTTGAAATTTTTTTTCTGAACCTTCTTGTTTATTTAATTCTGAGGGAGTGGTTGATTTCAGAAAGTGCACTAGTGTGGACAACGTATAAGGAACATCCCACAACATTTATATACTATATGTACATAAAAAAAAAATTTTTTATTTTCCGTTGATTTCTGGCCAATGTCAAACTAGTTTAGCTGCCATTTCGGTTTCAAAGTACCAGGCGAACGGAAACCCACAGCAAATAACCGAAAAAATTTTAAAATTTAAAAATTTAGATTTTTATCTGACCATTGAATTCAAAATTTGTAAAATTTCATATAACAATGCGATATATGTGATATAAAAATTAAACAAATCGGTCAAATACAAAAATGTACTGATTTCACCCCCCTTTGTCTATAAGCTGCAACAATCTTTGTCCGTACGTAATTTTGGTTTAAAATGACGTTGGTAAGCTGATTAATGCAGCCCTAATAAACAAATCCACATTTAAATATTACTTTTAATAAATACTTTGACGTAAATCTTGATACTTATTTAAAAAAAACAAATTTACGGAACTTTATGTACAAATACCGTTTTGCATCAAAAAAATTAATTTCATATTCCTAATCTTAGAAAGACTATGCAGAAAAAAATTTGATTTCGAGCAAAAAGATACAGAGGTTGTGGGTTGCAGCGGCTATCAATGCAAAAACCCTAACCCAACAAAACTTTTAGAAGGTTTAATTATGAGCATTAGCTCAGTGTAATCAAAAATAGGTTACGAATTTGAATCAAAATTAGATGTAACATATAAAAACGAAACCCAAAAAAATTTTGGTAAATTCGGCTTCGATAATTTCATTCATTTTGGTTTTTTACGAGGTCCTCTGAGACACCCTTATAATAATTCCTGACCCCTTGGAGGGGCATGTGATCTCTATTAATAACTGTTCGAACAGAATAGAGACCTTACAGTTTATAGCCGAATCCGAACGGCGGTGTCTTTAATAAATAGAGACTTTCTATGGCGAAATAGCGTCTTTGAGCTAGCGATGGCAGTGCTACTGCGGGGAAGCGAATCACCGACCTTCGGTTTTAGAGGCGAGTACGCTACTACTTACTCTACCGACACCCATATAGGAGCTATATAATGTAACCCCAGTAAAAAAAAAAAAAAATAATTATAATAATAAGTTATCTAATCTAAAAGTTTGGTTGCTCCAACTATTAACATCTCTGTGATCTAGACGGTCGTTCCAACGGAAACACGACCATTTCCACATTTGTTATATGTAATAATGTAATCGTTACGCGATGTTATAAAAGGCAATTTGGCAAAAGGAACTCCACCTTCTGCGTCTAACATACTCTGCACTAATCCCTATAGTTAACCCCTCGGTGCAATAATAGATAAAAGGTTTAGAAACTCAAAGAATTAAAGATGAGTGTTAGTCCTACTTGACCTAAGCCTCTAACGAGAATTAAACAACGTGATAGATTGACTATTGGAATTGTCTTTAGTGACTTTTCTATACAATTAAAATGATTAATTAAGGAGCAAGCAGCAGGACATGTCTCTTTTTGGGCTAATGGCTTAATTAACCCCCGCACGCTGTTCAATGTTTCACTTTAATGTGGTCGCCTCAACGACTGCTGCCGCCGACTGACTTTGACCCTTTTTCCGTGAAACTGCCTGGATCAGGACAGGACAGAGGAATGCAAGATGTTAGATTAATTAAAGCGTAGCCAAGCTGTGGCAAGTGAAAGATACATATGTATGCCGGGAAAAGTCACAATGGGAGAACCGACTAAAGCGGCAAACGAAAGGCTTCCTAGTGCTGTAAAGGTGTTCGGGCTAAATGAGCTGCAGCTGGCATGGCATGTCGCATTATTAAACGCTTCGCTGCTTTATCCTGACAAATGTGGCAGCCCACTTTACACCTTGTTTTTTAAACTGCGGCGGCGCATTGCTCAAAGGGAAATGCGCGCGTTTTGTGCGCGACTTGTGTGCGATTTTCGATGCGTGAATCCATTGAAAGAGCTCTCAAGGTTGCAAAAATAATCTTGTAGTAAGTTTACTATGTCAATATATGTAGTTGTTTTCATAGTGGTTTAGAATGTTGGCCTGTCCAGAGCCACTGCCATTGCCAGAAGCTTGTTATGTACTTAAGCTCTGTTCCATATTAAATTACAACATTTGTTGTCGTGTATATTGTCAGTGCATGTCATTCATGTATCCGCAGGATACTAGTACTACAGTTCTATGACACTTTGCTGCAATACTTATGTGATCTCTTCACTATGTGTGTATACACATACACATTTAGAGCTTATCAATTAAATAACTGCGCTCTGTCACCAATCAAAAGCTCATTCAGTCAATTCAGTTGGAGTGAACTAAACTAATTTTACTTTGCTCATATTGATATTGAATTTCATAAGTAACACAATAATTTATGTTAATAAAATTGTTATAGTTGTCATGCCGAAACGTCGACAGACAGCATGACATCAACTCCAACATGAAAATGGATATCGATATGAACTGGAATCATATTGAATCTTTTCAATCAAACTCAACCAAACTGAAAAGTCGCGCTACAATGTAATCACTAGTCACAGTCTTTTGTCTTTTGGAATTAATTCCTTGTGGTGATTGGTAATGAATGAGACATACTACATACACAAAGCACAATGGGCCCCAACAAATCACTTTTATGCAAATTGCATTCAACGGGGAGACCCAACTGGGTGATCGATTATACTGGAAGTGAGTGCGGCTGTCTCTAATCATAATATGCAGTTGTTTTGTAAATATTTTGATATAAACGGCAATCGTAAGTATTTGGAATGTTTCTACTCGTTGTAGGAAAATGAATGGATACGTGCTAATCGTCCTTGACATTGTATGAATCAGTGTGTATATATATATAGTAAGTTTCAGCCGTTTGATAAAAGTTGCGAGAAAATTTTCAAAGAATGCTAGCTGGAGATAAAATATATTTTTATTCAAAAGTTTTTCTATCGTTGATTTAAAATAGAAAAAAAAAAGATTCTAAAATAAGATGAAGATCAAATAAATATGCTAGAAAAATTAATATATGTATAAATAAAGAAATACAAGTTGTACCTAGATTAAAAACTTCCCGGAACATCACCGTGTGGCGCTCTCAGTCACCTGATTTAATATTTTTCTTTTTCTTAAATTGAAAATTGTAATATTTTCAGCTTGACATTTGACGACGTATTAAGTAAAGGGTGATTCATTAAGACCTTTTTTTTCAATAGGGATTTTCGTGAGGATCGCGCGTGATCCATGACAGCTGTCAAAGGCAAAGTTGTTCAGTATTCATTGGCAAATCATCATGGAAAGCCGAATGATCTTCCTGCAAGTTGCCGTTTTAGTGAATGGGCTCTTGGTAAGATCAATGAAAATCCGTTGTTTTCGACCAAAATTTTGTTCAGTGATGAGGCCCACTTTTGACTCCACGGTTTCGTGAATAAGCAAAATCGCCGTATTTGGGGAGAAGATCAACCCGAAGAGATTCACCAGCTGCCATTATATACAAGAAAAACAACGGTTTGGTGCGGTCTGTGGGTTGGTGGCCAATGATTGTCCGTATTTTTTTAAAAATGAGCAAGGTGCGAACGTTACCATCAATGGCGCACGTTATCGGACCATGTTAACGGACTTTTTGCTGTCTGAAGTTGTTGCCCGTGATCTCGACGACATTTGGTTCCAACACGATGACAGGTCAATTTGGTGAGAGATTAATTTCACATACGGGACCCATACCTTGGCTGCCAAGATCCTGCGATATCACACCGCTCGACTTTTTCTTTGGGGTTACGTAAAGTCAAAAGTTTACGTGGACAAACCAGCAACGATTGAGGCCTTGGAAGCCAACATTACTCATGCTATTGGCCAAATACCAGTGGAAATGCTTGAACGAGTCATGGAAAATTGGACCTTCAGGATGGACCAACATTTGAACGAGATTATTTTTAAAAAATAAATGCCATAAAATATCCTTTCGAAATCATAAATAATGATCCCATCATTCCTTTAAAATTTGGATTTGCCAAATCATTTAAAAAAAAGGTCTTAATGAAGCACCCGTTACATTGCGATTGCGCGAGTTTAAGATTTTTAACAATTTTATGAAAAATAGGGTCGCAAAAGTCATGATTTCCAAGGCTGAATACGACCCAGCATTCATCAAACGGATCATTCCTGGAGACGAGATGTGGGCTTATGAGTATGACATGCATTGTACCCAATGATCCACGAATGAAAAATCTACGTCGTTTTTACTCGAAAAAGGAGGCGATGCTGACAGTTTTCATGGAGTACAAGGGTGTTGTGTATCATGAATTCACTCCACAAGTCCAGACCGTCAATAAGATGTGTTATTTGGACGTTATGAGACGCTTGCGTGAAGCAATCAGCTCGTGAACCGTCGCACAAAACCATCCTTATCTGTGACCATTTGGCTAAAAACTACTGAATTCACTGAACGATTTCGCTCACTGCTCCGTGGAACGCGTATTCTATAAGAATAGAATGTCAAAAACAGATGTGGCAGGAGAAAAAAAAGAGACATCAAATCGGTTGACAGATGATGATTCTGGGAAATTTTTGAACTAGCTATGTTAGTAAGTCTACAAGTGAAGATGATTTTTCTAATAAAAAAAAATTTTTTTTTTTGATAAATCCTTTGTTCACGAAAGAAGACAAGCAGCGCCGTCAGTCCGTCCGTCTGTATGAACAGATGCATGCGTATGTCAAAAATTAACAAAATGATATCGGGCAAATACATCTAAAGTTATAGGCAAAATTGTACAAAATTCACCTCCCCTTGCCGATAAACTGCGTCAATATTTGACTCTATGTAAATATGGTACCAAGTAACCTAGAATCAGTTTTTGGTAGGCTGATCGTAGGCTCTAATAAAATGCAATTTTATCGATGCGGACCTCCCATTGATTTACCGATATTTCTACACCCCTCAACATATCAACGTCAAACTCACCACACATACTTTAAATAGATTATTTGACGTACCTTTTATTTTCATCAAAATAAAATTACTATGAAGAAATACTATTTTTTCGAGAAAAAATGTGCAGAGAATTATTAAGCATAAATTTTACCTTAAATTAAGGCACTTGTATTTGAAGTAATAAAAATTTGTAATAATGCTCCCCTAAGCTTTGCATATCTGTCTTTAAAAGAATGCATACCAATTGGCTATATTATTGAATAACCTAGCTTTGGAATATAAACTCAAATATTGTTTTCCTAAGCCAATACTTGATGTTTCCCATTTCCAAACATTTGAGAAGGTATTTAAATATTATGGGTTTGGAGGTTAGCTTAATGTCTTTAAATTTAGCTACTATACATAAATTGTAACAAACCGGTCTCTATACATAGTATAAGCTCATTATTATTGTTGAATTCCACACCATCCCATTAACCCTAAAAGCTGTCCGATTTTAGATCTTTATATGGAAGAAACTGCGAAAACTTATTTGCAATTTTCACGTATGTCTAAAAAAAAGTTCAGATAGTCATTTTTTTTTTTTTGTGAGAATTATAAATAAATATTCAATGCGTTTTTCAAGTCCGCGCCCAGGTTAAATCCCTACACGTTAAGAAAAAAAATCAAGATGTACTGTAAATGCGACCTTGGTTCAAACTTAACCCGGCACTTAAAAACCTTTTGACTAAAAAGGTAAATCTAGAAAAAATAGCTACTTATTAATGATTTGGGAAGAATGTTGCTTATGTAACAACACCCCGATCTTTAAATACTTTGCTTCATTGAAACTTAACTCATTTAAAATCAGACAACAAATTGATTTCACTGTCCCATGGTCATAAATTTTTTGAAGATGGCGCTACTTGCTCAAAATATTTGCTGCACATTACAACGTTTCTTTGCCAGAGACTGGTATCAGAGCCCTTTTTTAAATGATTCGATACGCAATTCCGGTGCCAAGAAGCGGCGCAATCACCGTCATTATTTTGGGCTCCACTTAATTTTTGGAGGGCAGCAGTTGTCCTTTCACTCAAACTCCTCTCCACACATGCTAGCTTTTACTCCAAACAATCTGCGCTTTCAAAACGCTGCCACATACTATCACACCAAAGAAGTTCCTAAACCATTGTCCATTGACGATGAGAATCATATGAATCCCCAGCTGCTGCATCACTCTAGTATTGAAATCTATACAGCTCAACAAAGTCAGCGGAAGCGATGAGGAGAAATTTAAGATTTCCCAATTTTCGCATTATTTTAAGCTTTCGTTTGAGGTCGATGCAATCATTGCCTATGTGGGACCGTAACATACGAGCACTGTTGGGACCCAAGACTTGCTTGACCTGCAGGAAATGAACAACCTGCTTATTGGCCTAATTCTGAGGCGTAAGTATTTTCAATTAGGTACACATACCTTAAGTAAAACTGCTCTTCTCTAATTTAAATTTAAAAGCTACTACAGCTAGTCCAAAAATGTGATATGTACCTACATAGTTTCAGTTTAAAACTTCCTGATTCATAATATCTATAAACACTTTATAATGCCACACTAAAGCAATAAACCCCATGAAACTGAATGCACTAGGCGTGCCTGGGCCTGGATGGAACACAAATTAACCGGAACACACGCCCCTGGCCCCTGGGTGTTTTGCTGGTCATAAATTAACCATAAAATTGTAAAGCCAGCCAAGCCAATGCGATCAATTGATTGATGAAATGGCTTTGTACAAACTAGACCAACGGGTTGCGAACAAAGTCTAACTCAAAACACTTTTCCAACCATTTTAAGCGTGTTTAGAGCAAACTTGAATCCTCTGCCCAACGGCGGCTAAGTGTCAACTTGAATGGCATTAAAAACATGCTCTATGATCCAACAAATAGTCGTACTAACCGCATTACGAACTTTATTTTACGACTTGAGTCTGCACTTGATTTTGACCCATTTAGAGCAAGTAGCGAATGATTCACAGTGGTAGCTGGCGCCTGTTTTTCGTCCATCCATTAAAGTCTCATTTACTGATCAGGAATTATCTGAATACTTTTCATACATACTATATGTATACAGATCTGTGCATTCCATGTCGCCTTATGAGTGCAATTTGTTTTTGGAAGCTCGTTCATATGACGACAGCTATATTAATAACATATAATTTGCCGAAAATATTTATGCATCTTTCTTCAACTGGCTTTGATATTTGTTATAGGCCACACCCAATCACGGCGCCTAATTAAGTACGCTTATTTATGGGCCTTATTAATCAAAACAAATCTGTCACGAATTGAAAAATTTTTTCAAAATAAATTTTTACTTGAATTTGAATGTGCTGTGCTGTTGACACTTTTATTTGGCAGCCATCGATATCAAGAGCAATTTAATAAATTCAAAAAAAGGCCATACTTTAAATTATTTTATGAGCGGAAAAAAAAGATTTAATAATGGGGCACCTTCAAACTTACTCACAAGCTTTGAGGACTCGTTCGTTTGTTGCTAGTTCTAAGGAAAATGTGAGCAATTTTTATTAATGCTACGAAATCGATATCACCGGCTATTAACGAAATCAGTTAAGTGGAGACGAGAACAATTTATGGGAATTCTATGCAATAACAATTAATAAAATTAAAAGAACACTCAAAGAGGTAGCCCTCCAAGTAGAAACCGTGTCGGGTTACGCCGCATCAAAACTTAATCAAATGGTAATACATAACAACAAAAGAACTCTGGGAAGATTTTTTATACCATGGCCATGGCCATCTAGCGCCAGTCGTAAAGTTAGTCAACAAACCTGTTGCATAATGCATGCAGCATTATTAGCCGACTGCTTAACTGTTAATACAAACATTCTGGACGGACATGACTCTAATCCTTTCTGAGATCTTGTCGCGCGATAAAGTTTGCCAGGCATGACCACCGCGTGATTAGTGTGGTCTAATATGACAACCAAGCAAGCAATGTTGCAGTTGTTTACGCCACCAAACTGTGCTTGGAGTGATCTAGCTGGAGCAGACCTACCAGACTTACCTCCGTTGTTGGCACCTGGCGCAACTTTGCCAAAGTACAATCTTCCAAAAGTCACCAAAGTCATTCACGTAGATTTATCTCTATATACCACAAACAGGTATGGCCCATGCGTGTGGTCCAAAAAACTGTGTCCCATTTATAGAATTTTATAACTTTAATTACAACTCAATGAGTTCGAGTGAATTGCCCATCAGGTGGCCTCAATGACTCGCTCCACAAAACAAAACAAAAGACAAACATGCCAAGTGCCCCAAATGCCCAAGTCGAATGTAGCTTATGTCACAAGACAAAAGATACATCAAGCTGAAGAATCACTTGACACAGAAGGCATTGATATACGTCCAAGCCCAAGACCATTAAGTGATTGGGATTGTGAAACTTGACTTTGACATTGAACTTTTTACTCACCGATATTGTGCAGTGATATGGTTTTTGATTTGGGCAAACATTCATAAGAATTTTATTTCATTGCATCGTTGACATATCTCAATAATCTTTACGGCATAAATGTCAAAATTATGTAAAGCTCGTATTTCATTTTCAAATTTACCGTTGTATCATCTTGCGCCACTTGAAGTTCTTGGAACTTCTATATGAACTTCCTTTACATACTAAATAGACATATGTACTAAAGATTCAAGTTTCTGTCTTAAGAACGTTTTTACGCAGGTGTCTGCCAAGTGAACACTGTAATCTCCGTGTTCCCTCAAAATAGTATAGCATCATCAGCGGTTACATAAAAGTTTTTCCTTTTCAATTTTAAAACAAAACCAGAAACCTGCGCCTGAAGTCTGACGCTAAGATTATTGGATTTCATAAATGTCCTTAAGTCGCTTCCGAATGCATTTCTGCAAGAAATGAATGCTAAAAAAAAATTGGAATTAGTCGGGGCGGTGCCCGACAATGGGATACCCTCCATCCAATTGAAATTTTATGCTGGTAGTGTCGGCGAAATTTTCATACCCACGTTTTACTCAAACTTGGTGTCTCTAGTTTTTTTCAGAGCTCTTGCTGATCACGCCTATTTATGCCTGCTTCGTCCATAACCGAATTTAAAGAATATCTTTGGATTCAACATAAACGCAAACGTTCGGCGTGTTTTTTTTGGAGGCTCGCCACTTTGAGTTGGCAAGACTGCCTTATCTGACAACCCATTTAACTACTGATACTTGATTTTTGTTGAGTTTGGTTTGAAATTTCATTATGGATCGATAATCTTACACCAAAGAAACTCTTTCAAATTGTTGAAACTTTTAATCAAAATAATGGTTCAGTTCTGAACGGAATTGTCTCATTTGAGTATAATCCACAAGCTTTTGTCGAATCCCCATTACACCCATAGAAAATTACTGTTTGGTTAATTGGTCCCTATGTCGTCAAAAAAGGTGATGGTCAGAGTGTTACTGTTTTTAAAAGTTGGTGTTCCACGTCAGCCGTGGTGAAATAATTTGTAAACATTAATGTCATAGAAGTTTATATCCATTAAAGCGCGTTTCGTTGATATTCAAAACAAATTTTTGGTTTTATTATGACTTAAACTCTAAAAAAAAACACCCTTTACATACAAACGTAAAAATGACTTGGCCGCAAGTCAAACGCTAATTGAAACATCTTTATTATGAAAATATAAGCATTTAAAGAAGAAAGAAACAAAATCAGGAAACGCCGCAGGATATTGACCGATCCATAGAGGACCGAGGACACTGACCGAGCCAATCTCAGGCGAAGGCGTGAACACAGATTTTTATGTACAGCAACCCAAAACCAACGGATCTTTCTTTAAAGATGTATTTATTTATTTTTATTTTATGGCTTTCGAATTGAATTTAGCGCAAAATGAAGTCATACTTGGATATACAAACATATGTATGTATGTATGTATTTGAATCGTCTGGCGCTTGGCCAGTCCATATTTAATTTTTACAACTTTCGCAGGAAATGGAGAGGAAACCAAGGAAACCCAATGCTGGGTAAACATGAACAGAAAGAACTAATAATTTACGAGCTCATAACTGGTCGACCAGTTGGCGACGCCACCCGAATACAAAAGCAGCTCAGCGTAGTATGATGCGGGATGCAGGGAATTTAGATAATGACCTAAGCTCATAGAAAATATCACTTGGTGGAGAACTTATGAAGTGTCAACTACCATGAATAGCTTGGCCAGTCCAAGCACTTGTTGCATACAAAACACCTGGCCAGCAAATGTGTGTTGAAGGGTACCACTTTGGCGCTGGGTTTCGATTTCCCCATCACCAACCAACAAGTGTCATGAGCCTCAATGAAAACGGAAAAGTGGAAAATCAAGTGAAATCGATATTTTCGGCAGGCCACAGACGAGAACATTTCTATTGAATTTTATGGCATGTTTCTTTATAATCGAACATACTGATTTTTATTTGAATTTTATTGATACGTATTTACAAAAATATTTAGACATTTTTATTGTTTTTTAGGTGCTTTTTAATATTTTGCGTGTGTGTTGGATTTCTTTTTTTTCCATCCGTCTTTTATTAATTATTAAAATGAGTCATTTGATCTTGCGCATAAAACTTGTTGCTTACAACAACACACAAAGCTTATGTACATTAAATATGCATAAATTGCTATTTAGTATATACATACATATGTATGTTTTGTGCTGTGACGTTTGTACCTATATACATATATAATATATGTATGTAGGTATTATACGTATGTACCTATAATATCAATTGTAGCAAACAGATTCAAAAGTATTTTTCGCAAGTCTTAAATGTAAGTATACCACAAAGAAAGAGAAATCGGAGACTCCCACAGCCATAGGCCATAGAGAGAAACGGGTGAAAATGTACCGACCCCTCTATTATATGTACCTTTAACTTGAATCACGACAGCACGATTCCCGGGGGAATCCACTTCTCCTGACCCCCACAACAATTTTCGATAATTCACAGTCGATAACTGGTAGGATTTCTACTCATTATAAAAAATATTCCCATTTGCCGTAATCTTAACAAACTACCTATGAACAACCGATACGTACGTCAAAAAAAGGGCAGTCCTACTAAATTAACGAAATGTTTTAAAATTCTTTGCTACACTTTAGCATTTCATTTCATCCAATATGCCTTTTTGTTTTCACAGGGATAAAAGGTCAATTTATAACTCTTTTTTCTATGTAATTGTATTTATTTTCTACATAATAATAATTTGGAAAATTTACTCTTTACAACTGGATTCTGGTGTATCCGACGAAAGAATACTACTATTTCATCTTTCTCTCACTTTGTAATTTAATACGTAATAGTACAATTACATTTTGAATATCAAGAAAAATACGAAAGGCAGTATCCAATTAATTAAATATTCTATTATTTTCAAACACCCTTAGCCCGCCCAATTTGAGAAACGCCACTGTTGAATACTTTGTGTTCATGCAAAAAAATGAATATGTGTGTTAAGTTAAAAGGATAATGTCTGCTTGTGTATTAGGACTACAAATGATATCAAACCCAATTGTAGGATTCTATAGTAGTATAAATCCAATTTAATTAGTGAAATAGCATGGCGAAAATTATTATTCAGGCCTGTTCTAGATTTCGACTCGTTTTGAAAAGTCATAACGAGTGCATTCCGACAAATGGTGTTCTAGATTTCGACCGAGTTCGAATCCACTTCGAATCGTTTTCGAATCGTTTTCATTTAGACCAGCTGTGCAGAGCAGCTGTGTTGTTTATGTTTGTTTATATGGCGCTAAATTGAAATGGAAGCGGCATCATACAGCAGCCGTCTTTTAAAAATGGACACGTAGTAAAAACAAAGGCAATTTGTAGTTTGCATTTTAGTTTTAAAGGTATAACATACAATTTTTCGCCAACTCTATGTGTTTATTTTATTTTAGTCGGCAAATTATTTTAAGCAGCAGTTTCAGAGCCACCTTCAGTTACTTCTCTGCTACATTCCGCTTTGTTGAATTGTTGTTTGTTTATTTCCCATAAGCATTTCACAATTGTATTGGCCATGCGGTTAATTATCATCGCTTAAACAGGCACATTTCTTTCTTACAGTCATATTTCCTGTAGCTGACATCGTTGGTGCTTGTAAATTTGCCAACATTTGACAACGTTGGTATTGTGTTTTGCTTAGCACTTCCTTTTTTGCTCCTTCAAAAATGTATTACTACAATTAACTAAAAAAAGCGGATCATTGTTGTTTGTTTAAAAAGTGCGCCAAATTTCAAGCAAATTGCCAGCTGATCAGCTGATCACCCATCGATAAGTTGACTTGTAGAGTTACCTCAAGTTTTCGAACATCCATTTTATTAATTTAATTTTTCTTTCTGCCAACATCTTTCTGACAGACAAACATTTTTTATTTATTTAGCAATTTTGTACAATTTATTTTATATACATATTTTAAGCCATCCATTAATAAAATTATCTTCGAATTTACTTGTGCAACACGACAACACGACTACACAATACACATTTCGGAAGTTTTGTTTTATCTAAATCTAGAACACCTTACTTTCATTCCACTCGTTTTGGTTTTGCATGTATACACAATTTTAATAGACATTTTTTGTCATAAGAATATATAATGAAAATTAACCTTGATTCGTTGAATTGAGCACATCTAAATTTTCTTAAAACATTAAAAAATAATACAAAATTAATTTTGGTGGCATTAATGCGTTTATTTAAGCAAACAAAGCAAAATACTTTTCATTTCGACAGCTGCAAGCCAAACTTTTCATAACGAGTAAACTCTTGTCGGA
Organism: Chymomyza amoena; assembly: GCA_037043745.1. Lineage (NCBI taxonomy): Eukaryota > Metazoa > Arthropoda > Insecta > Diptera > Drosophilidae > Chymomyza > Chymomyza amoena. Next base: position 93,198 of record JBAMAX010003958.1, read on the forward strand.
ATCGAAATCTAGAACACCTTTCATTTCGATTCCGACACTTTTTGTCTGAATCGAAATCTAGAACATGCCTGATTATTTTTCTAGAAGAACGGTGATAGTAAGCGCACCTTTTTTTAAATTTGGTGTCCCATGCACTTGTGAACTCCGTTATCAAGGTTTTTATACAGTTAAAAGACCATATCGGTCAAGAAAATCACACATGCAAGCTTTGACTCCATTTTAGGGTTCGCGAGTCTTCACCTACATTTTAAAATGTACCTCCAGAAAAACTCTAGGTCTTGCCATTTGGGCTTAGCTTTGATCATCAATGAATGAATTTATCAGTAATGTGATTATTTAGGTTTATAGATTTCTTATTTTAAAAGATGATTGTTATTATCATTAAGAATGGCCATCGCAGTAGTCCTTAAACTAGTTTATAATTTTAATTTTAAGATAGCTATTTGTAAATAGCTAAATAAATATATCATTAAGAATGACCCAAAACTCGAAAATAAATTAACTCTCAAAATTGTACTACGCTTTAACTTTATTAATTTACGCCCATTCCTCTCCAGCAATATTTTGCAATTCGCATATATAATAAAATAATAAAAGTAAGTGATTTAAAACTTTATATTACTTATGACAATGAAAAGTTACAACTTTTAAAAAGCCCATTCGGTGAATTTTATATATATATATATATTTTTTTTAAGTGTGCCGTTCTTATTTATATATAATTAAAAAAAAAAACAACATTTTATCATTACATTTTACACAAAAAATTGCAAAATTAGTTTGAAAAGTTTTCCGGCAAAAATAAAATTCTAGCTTAGCTGCAAAATTATAGCCACAAAAGTCACAATTGTAAATTATGCTACAAATCCAGATTTTTAAACGTCTTGCATTCGCGCGCCACACGGAATACAACCCTGCGCTAAATCATTTGATCTGGCAACGCCATGCTGCACTACGTGACAGTTTGCTTGCTTTACGTTTATCAATATGTCAGTCGCTTAGTTTTTCTTTCACCAAGTAGCGCACATTATATTAGACAATGGCAAATGTAGTGGTTAAATTTGTAGTAAAAAATCCCACAATAGTTGCAAATCGCTCCAATCTGTCTGTACCCAGATTGCTCTACAGAAATGCCAGCGGTGGCTCTAATGCAGGCGCTGGCGCTGGAACACATTTTGCAAATAAAAACAGCAGGCGCCTTTTATTACTTTGCGGCAGCGGTGTTGTGTCTTTAACGGCGCTGGTTGCACTCATCAAATATCGTAGTAATCTAAACGCTGTAAACGCACTAAGTCTCAAGAAGCGCATGGTAAATAGAAATAACAACAATAAGTACAAAAAATAAGAGTGGTAGAAGTCTTTCACATAGAAAATTGAAAAAGTCAATATTTGACTATAAAAGACTTGCGCAGCTATTTTTAGCTTGGGGCAGACTACGTAACGTGTGAACGACGTAACGTAAGTGCAGCCATATACAGACTAACAAATAAATCAGCTGTTTATCGTTTTGTTGTGGTCGCCAACTTCTTTGTGTTTAAAAAAGTGATTACTATTGAGCTATTACCATAGAAATCGTTCCTTCTTGGGATTTTTTTGTGACTCATTTGAAGACTCATACGATTATTAAGTATTCATTAATTAATTAAGTTATTGTAATAATTTTTGTGTTTCCTTTGAAATATCGCATTGTTACAAGCAACAACCTGTTATGTATCTAATAAGCCACAACTTACTATTCTTGGGAGTAGTAAGGGAATTTTACGATTGTTGTGTGTGCTATGTATTACCAAAGAAAATAGAAAAATCAATCAAAAATTGAGAACAAAGAATTGTTTTGAAAAAAGTGATAGCTTTTAGAAAAACTATAAAAAAAATTGTTTTGTTTTCTCTACTGACGTCTTCAAAAAAAAAAACTTTATTGTCCCTCCTCCTGTCGACATGCCCGTATGTACATATAGTGCGGGCCATCTTTTGGTTTCTTTGTTAATTTGTATATTTCCCAAGAAAATCGTTCAAATGTGGCATATACCAAATGCAAGTTTCACACTACTCATTTTCATTGACTTTTTTTCACAAATAATACTGATAATTGTCCGAGGGCTTCAATAGTTATGTCATTTTAATCTTAAATTCAGATCCGCATGCAAAACTCGGCCCACGATGACGCACCGATGTTCCCTGTAACTCGTCGACAATCGCCTCAACAAAATTTTTGTTTTTCACTGTACGACCATTTTCATAGTACGCGTTGTTCGGTTGTTAAACGATCTATGAATAAAATTGAGTAGATTTAAATTTGACATTTAGACAATGTTACCTAAACTTCAACCAAAAGATAATAATTTTGCAAAAATCCTTCATATCGACAATTCAATTATAAACGTAACAATGCAAAACTTACAATACCCTAAAACCCCGAGTTATTGACTTGATTTCTATTTGGTTTGGTACTTATTATTTGCAACGCCTCCATAAAAAAAAAATAATGACAACTATTCCCTGAGGAAATTCCTCAGACCTTATCAATTATTATAGATAAATATATTATTCGTTTGATGTTATCGAAATAATGTCTACCAATTAAATTGTGCTAACAATGATCATCCTAAAAATATTCTAAATTTTGCAATCAAGATTATTTTATCTTTGATTTAAATATTAAATACTAACGAATGAATTTTATATAAATTGAATGCCACACACCTTGAAAATATGTAAAGAGTTGCTCTCGATAGTAAATAATATAAAGTGTGGCAACAAAAGATAGGCGCACTTTAGCAGCTAGATACTCCCACACACCTGTGCTACAACCAACAATTTATGCTGACAACCGTAAGTTACTGAAAATTTATCAATCGATCTGCTTACTGATTTTTTAAACTACATGAAGCACACGACAAGCGACATGCAACATGCAACTCCACCCACAACAACAGCATATGCAATGGACCACAGCCAATGCCAGACGGGCGTGGTGGACCACTTGGTAGTGTCCCTGAAATGTGCACGCTTATAAAAACAAAATTCCAAATCCCAAAGCAGAATCAAGTTATGACGACGACGACGGGGCCGTCTGATGATGATGAATGAGTTTCAACTGGATTTAATTGTTGTCTACGAATTGTGTGCCTGTGGCAAGCCACTGTCATTGCCACCGAGACTGCGCACCTACCCTCCTGGTTCTCTTTTGATGATGTCAGCCAATTATGAAGAATTATCACACGCTTTGAGACATGTGGGCGTATGGGCGTGGGCGCGGCTGCACATGTCTAACTTTTAAATATTTGAATGCGGCTTTGGCTCCTTTTGTTTTGGCCTGCACATATATACATATATGTACATTCTGGCGGCCAAACAAAATAACAATGAGATTGAGAGTTATGATCGCCGTTGCAATTTTCGAACTTTGTTGCTGGCGGCCACCTATCGAATTGAGTCATTTTTCAAGCAGACACTGTTCCTATCCCGCCTATTTTTGTAGGCATTAAATGTCAGATTTATTGTTATTAAGCCAATTTCTTTATGCCTTTGTTTTACCACATGTTGTAGCCATCCGCGAGACCAGATCAGTGCCACTCAAATCAATTAGAAGATTTATGGGAAGTTTAATTTTTAGCTGCTTTGAAATGCAAGCCCTAACGTGGGAACTCTTAAGAGTAACTCATTAGGTTGCCATTTTTATGCGCGTCACAAGAAGCCTGACTACTTTATTAAATCTGGCGCATCAGAAGAGTATTAATCAAATCGGCACCAACTTTGTGTCAGCCTTTGTGTCCAAGCGGCGGAAGTCGTTTCAATTGAATCGCATTTGATTTATGATTACCATTTTCACCAAACGGACAAAAACTGCATTTAAGTTACAATCTTTAACTCTCTTTTCAGTCTCGCCAGGAAACTGAAATTGAGAACATTAAACTTACCGCACGGGAGAGACGCTTCATAAAATTTGCATCGGTGGAATATGATGATCAGCTCTATATGACGCCGCGCGATTTTCTGGACTCGGTTGTAGAGCAGGAGCCTAGACGTAAGTTAAGATAGAAATTTAGGTTGGATATGAGTAGTAGAGAACACATGAAATAAGGATTTTCTGCTTTTATGTATATATTAAATATACTTTGTATTAATTCGTATTAATCAGCTTATGAATCAATCGCTCAGACTTCTTAGAAAATTCATGATCTACTACTGCACATTTTTCTCGCTTTATTTTAATAATAAAAAAACTTAATAATAATTGCAATTTTTAATAAATTTTGTTTTATTCCTTTCAATAATTTACCATAATAGCCACCTACATAAAGTTCTGGAATTTTGTATTAATAATTTTTTTTGGAAAGTGGTGTACAAAATGCCCTATTTCGGGGATTCCATTATGCCAATTTCCCAACTTGTAGATCCTTTTTGACTCAATTTTCCAATTTAACTTATACCACAATTAATATTTTATCTACTATTTCCGCTCACTTTGTTGCATTTGTATAATTCTCAAAATAAAATGTTCCAAAATGAAAGAACTTATAATTTTTTTTATTTTTTTTTAACATGTATCCCAATAATCTATTTTATTTTTCTTTAAAGCACGTCTCAAGCGCCGTTTGCTCAGCACAGAAGAGGTAGAAAAATATAAAGATGTAACTCCAGCACTAAAAAAATGCTCCACACGACTATTTCGCAATTTAAGAGATAATGGTTGCTAAATTTAATTATAATATTGTAGATTGTATACAATTATATTTTACTTTTAGGCATTGTGTCATACACGGAGTATCTGTTTCTGCTGTCCATTTTAACAAGTAAACTAAATTAGCTTAATTAAATGTATTGTGTGTATTATATAAATTGGTTTCGATTTTTAGAACCCAAATCTGGCTTCCGCATTGCTTTTAACATGTTTGACACCGACGGCAATCAACGTGTGGACAAGGATGAGTTTTTAGTTGTAAGTTTAAGTTAATGTCAAATAATGAGTGTGTTATGTGTTGTATAAAATATAATTTCTGTGCATCATAGTTATTTGTAATTACTTTTTTTTGCAATTCAGATAATTTCCATTTTGGCCGGGGCCTATAAAGACATGACACATATTGACGAAAACACAAGTCGAGTTGTAAGCTTTTTGTTTTATTTTTGTTTTCTTTCTTTTTATTGTTTAAGTATAAATAAGAATAATAATTGTTATTTAAATCAGCAAGAGAAATATGTATATATTTCCGAAAGCTGATTGAATAGTCAGCTTTAATTTATTTTATTTTAGTTTATTTTTAACTTTAGTTTATTTATTTACTTTACTTATTTAATTATTGTTTGAAAAACTTTAACAGCTTCAGCGGTTGGTTCCCTATGAGGAGCAAAAATCTTTTGTGTGTCCCACGGCCTCCTTCAAGCCAGCACCGGGTTTCGTAAGTGAGACGAAGATTCTTTTAATGAATTACGAAACATAGCTTCGCTTGGCTGTCAGTTGACAAAATACAAATCGCATTCAACGCACATGTTGACGCGCTTACCATTACGTGTTTTAGTGTTACGTTATTTAATTTTATTTTGTTACGTTACAAGTATCGCACATATACTGCTTGTTATGCCTTATTGATACAATGACTACATGTACTGATTATGCTTTTGACTTGTACCTTATTATTTTTCGTCGTATTGTTTTGCTATGTTTGTTCTACCACTTGCATCCTTCCTTACTAAATCGTATATGTAACTCTTCTTTTTCCCAACCAACACCTTAACACTACCCAAAATGTAAATAAAACACCCAGATGGAGCGCATTTTTAGCGGCGCATGGAAAGAAAAGCATGGTGAACAAGATCCCGAGATTGGCGAAAACAGTCTGGATCAGATTCAGGTAATAAAGCATGTGTGGTCTGTGACTACTAGGCTACTATGGGAGTAATCAGTGCATGTGCATTACCATCGTTTGTACCCAATCTAAAACTTGTATTCTTTCGTCTCTGCCCAGAAAAACTACGTGAACGATGGTGAAGGACTTCAGCGTCGGCATTCCGTAGCCACCACACTGCAGTTGCACTTTTTTGGCAAGCGCGGCACTGGAGTTATAAATTATGACAATTTCTACCGTTTTATGGACAATTTGCAAACTGAGGTCCTAGAACTGGAGTTCCACGAGTTCTCCAAGGGTAATAGCATTATCAGCGAAATGGACTTTGCCAAAATTTTATTGCGTTATACTTATTTGGCCACCGATGAGTATGATGTGTTCTTGGAGCGTTTATTAGAGCGTGTCAAGGATCAAAAGGGCATAACTTTTGATGATTTTCGCGACTTTTGTCATTTCCTAAACAATTTAGACGATTTTACAATTGCCATGCGTATGTACACGCTAGCTGATCGAGCCATATCCAAAGGTGAATGAGTTTATTAATCTCCCCCTTTCTCTTTAGAAATACTAATTGTAAAATTGCATCAATTTTTAGAGGAATTCTCAAGAGCTGTTAAAATATGTACGGGTTACAACCTGAGTCTCCATCTAATTAACACCGTATTTGCCATTTTCGATGAGGATGGAGATGGACTGTTGTCCTACAAGGAGTTCATAGCCATCATGAAAGATCGTCTGCATCGTGGCTTTAAAGTAAGTGGTCGCATTCTTGATTACAATGAGCTGCTCGATGTGTTAGATGAGCCCGAATACCCCACATTTGCAGCCTGGCGGCAACGCTTTTGCCGCCACTTTGACTTTTACATTGATAGCGATGCGGCTTAGCACTAAAGCTGTCCAACTGCAAAGCAAACTCGCCTGCATCCGCATAAATATTCACTAAAAACTTATGCTTGTGCTCATGTCTGTGTTTCGTGTTTTATCCTGCTCTCAGTGTTTGAATGCTATTCATTTATTTGTTTGTCTGTTGCTAATTAAGTTTTTAGATTTAAGCTTGACCTAACCAATTACGCCTATGTTTGTTATTTTATATGCTTATTACTTAGTTCAATTATTAATTTATATTAGCATTAAAACATTAAAGATTATTATTTCAAACCACATATTGGCATTTCAATTTTGTTTAAAGCTTTGTTGTTTTTGCTGCATCTATTCAAAAGTTATAAGCAGAAATTTGAATAATTTTTAATTTTTAGCTCTCGTATTTTTGTTTTTATATAATTTTTATTTGCGGCTAATTGAAAAAACGTGTCTGTGTTCTGCTTGCCAACAAGTCATGTGCTTTTTTTTTGCAATACTCCTTAGCAAGACGCTATTATCATGGAGCAGCGTAAGTCTGTTTCAATTGGGTCACCTGTAGACGAGGTATGTGAGGTCAAAATTTTGTCAATCTTGAATACCCTTTGTTTCTATTATTACGCTGTGTGTCCTTTAACTTTGTCCATCAACTTCGATCTTACAAATACTTTCACATTTTAATTGAATACTTTGAGAAAATAAATATTAACCAGGCGCTTTCTTACAGTCGGTTGCCAAATCGGAAGGATGGGATGCTTTCAAATATTGCGTGCGACAGGAAATGAAAGCACTTAAAAAATCCGCCAACTATTAGGTCCCTGAGGAACTTATTCTCACTGACAAACATTAACCAACAAGCAAACACATAGATGAAAAACGACAGAGGCAACAAAATTACCAAAGTATAAAATAAACTCCTCTATAATCTTCTATTAGCTTTTAAGCTATGTATTTATCATTGTTAATTTAACTTATTTATGAATTTGTTAACTAAAATTTGTTGTACACCTTTAGCAAAATATTATTTGTATTGTTAAGGCACATAAACTGCCAAATGTTGTTATACGCAAAATAAATGCACCTAAAATTTGTTTATTTTTATTTCGTTTTATATTTATTTAGTATTTTAAAATAAGACTTAAAATTTTAAAACTAATGACAAAAAGAATGTATAGGTATACAATAAAATTGTATTTTTTTCTATCAGCTTGTTTATATACTTCATCTAAAAAAGTTGTGTTTTGAAATTTTAATTTAAAAATTAAATCGTATAGTTGTGGATCAGAGATGTAACAAGCTATTAGATTATTTGAGTGTTTTGCTTAGTCTTGGAAAAAACGTCAATACAATTATCTAATTAAATATAAAACTACCTATTTTACAAAATTAGTTGCTATAAAAACATTTTTATATAGGTCTTAAACAAATTTAATTATCACAGTTAAATTACATGCATTCGACAGATACACATTTATATACATAATTTTTGTATAGTATTTATAGCTTTTTCAACCATTTCTCAGTACATTTCTAGAATAAGTTAAGATATAAAAGGAAAATGTGATTTTTTGGAATAATTGCATAGAAAATTGCACAATAAATTGAAAACTAATATGTAATCAAAAAAACTAAATCTACATTAAGGGTTGCTTAAGGCTTTACTATTCCTCCGAATTGTGCTGTGGGATGGTCCAACTAACAAACTTTTCCTTTTCCTCCTTGTGCCCATAGTTCCGATTGGCATGGGTTGGTTTTCCATAACGACGGAATTTAAAATTGGCAAACACATCGCGTTTCCCTTCTATATCGGAAGCATTACTGCCTCCTTCCAGCTCTAAATTCCGCTGTAGCCCGACGCGTAAAACAGAGTTCTCATCGTTCGCTACTTTGCGGAAATTATATGCTCCCTTTCGTTGCTTTATTTGTTGCTGAAGCATTTGCTGCCGCTCTGGCGTGTGTGGAGACTTTTTGGGGCTGCCTGTCGAGCCTTGCTTGGGCAGTGGCTTGGGATCGCGCATCAGAATGGGAAATAGCGCATCGTCAGCATCAAAATACCAAGGTCGTGAAAACTGATAGCCTGCATTGTAGTAAGGACGAAATATTGGCTCGTTCGAGCAAATACTAAACGCGTGATACGCGTGTGAAATCAGCTGTGGAAATTTGTGTATCCAATAATTAGTGAATTCGTGAGGAATGCAGCCTAGCAGTTTTTGAACCTCCGGCGTCAGCTCGTGGTAATGATGCTTTTTGTTACGCAATGCGCGCAGCAAATCGCGAACACTAGCCCCCATGTACCCACGATATTTGCGTAGATCGTCGGTTATCATGGGATCCAAATGCAAATTCCAATCATCGAGAACAACAATGCGACCATTTTTTTCCAGCGATTTAAGGGGCTCGGCGTGGAATTGCAGTTTCTCAACGCGATCGCTTACATCTTGCAAAAATGCAAGAATCTTCGGCTCCTCCCAAAACAGCGGGTGATTGCCAATGTACCGAGCAGGCGGACGGGCTTGCGGATCCTTGCTTATCATGTCAGCAATAAGTTGCTCTGCAAGAACCTGTAAAAATATTTGCCATACGCGTGCATAATGTACTCGAATACAATAAATAAATAATTTCAGATACTTACAATTTTGCTGTGCTCGCTGTCATCGTCGGCCTTCAGTTTGGCCAGATTGTATTCATGTGAGAGAATGTTAGCTTGGCGCTTTAAGGCGTCGCCAAATGCATGATGGCCACCACTGAGCACATAGTAGAATACACAGCCCAAAGAGAAAACATCCACAGCGGTAGTCTTAAAAAATTAATTAAATTTCACATTATTTTTGGTTTTATATCATAGTTAGGCCATATTTCGTTAATTCAAGCTGATATCGTAACCTAATTTAAAAGATGGTTTTTGTTAAAGACGGGCGCGGACGACTTTGGGATACCCTGTACCACTATAATGCAATAAAATCCGGTATATTGGTTAAAAGCACCAAAAGACATTTGATTGCCAAATTAGGTTACGATACCATCATAAACAACCAAAAGCTAAAGAATTTTGAACCAAAAATATCTTTAGGCCAATCATTTCTAAAAGAGCTACATGTTATGGTCGACCGATTCTGATAAAATTTGGTCTGAATGTCAAATTTAATTCCAACGTCTTCAGAAATTTGATTCAAAAATTCCTATGAGAGGGAGCTATATAATATAGTCAACCGAATCTGATCAAATTTGGTACAGTGCTTGGGTACTCTAATAAACTTCTGAATGCCAAATTTGTTTTTGTATTTATTTATTTATATAATTATAAAGTAGAAATTAATTCTTAGTTATGAAAGGTTTGTAGCCAATGCAACGTAGGCCGGCCTTCAGGCAAAAAATTTGGTTCCAATTTCTTCACAAAAAAACGAAATACAGTAAATTGTATAAAAAGTTGTTTTTGGCCGATCGGCTCTATCGGACCGTTAACCGATTTTAATAAAATTTGGTACAGTGCTTGATAACTATAAAAAAACTATTGAGTGCCGAATTTGGTGACGATATTTTCACTACTTATTTTTTCGCGGTTCTCTGAAACACCCCTAAAGGAGCTGCATATATAACTCCGATATCAAAAAATAATATAAACTTGACTCTTATGGAATAATGAAGGTTCTAATGTGTAAGTTTGGTTACTCTAGCTCTTACAATCTCTGAGATCTAGGCGTTCATATGGACGGACATGAGTATATCGATTTCTCTAGTCACCCTGATCATACTTTAGGTAACTTTGGGGGAGTCTCCGACGACTCCTTCTGTATGTACAAACTTAATATACCCTTTGTACCTTACGGCACAGGGTACAAAGATTTTTAAAGTTCCTATGCACTGTATAAAGTTTTATCAAACATTTGACATAGTTACGATGTCAAAAAAAGTTACATTTCCTGAAAGTCATATAATGGTACCCTATAAAGTTATACACTTTTTGTCTGCATGAACAAGCGGATCTCATATAAATCTTGCATTGTTTAACTTGTGAATTTTGTGGTATGCTGCTACACTATGAAATATAATAAATAAATATAAATAAATATAATAAAAAAATATATGCCTTTTGAAGTTCTGCCAATAATCCCCTGCACAGTTTTCTAACTTTAAAATAATCTATTTCAGTTGCGGGGCATTGAGCGACCAAACTTACTTAGATAAAGATTTCAAAATCTTTGTGACCCTATGTTTCAAAGTGTTCAAGATTCAGAGTTAATACAGAAGAACGAACGGATATGGCTATGCTGGTAAAAAAATTTAGACTTCCTCATGTAGAGGGTATGTCATGATGCACCTTTATATGTAAATAGTCTTTGTAAATATTCGATATGATTACTAATCAATTACTTATCAATTATATGATATAGCGCATATGTAAACAAGTTTTCTTCAACTTACTGTTCGCTGAGCACGCATCATTTCAGGCGCTATCCATCCGTCGGTTCCTGTAACGCCGGAGCGACGGGAAAAACTGGTACGTCCCAAGTTTAACTTCTTACAGAGCC
>JBAMAX010003959.1:0-43379 GCA_037043745.1 Chymomyza amoena
CTCCTTTTTGCTCTAGGACGCTTAGTTTACGAGTTATAGCCATTTAAAGTTTTGCAGGCAAATTTTGCGAGTGATCACAAATTTCGCTCCTTTTTGCTCTAGGACGCTTAGTTTACGAGTTATAGCCATTTAAAGTTTTGGAAACAAATTTTGCGAGTGATCACAAATTTCGCTCCTTTTTGCTCTAGGACGCTTAGTTTACGAGTTATAGCCATTTAAAGTTTTGCAAACAAATTTTGCGAGTGATCACAAATTTCGCTCCTTTTTGCTCTAGGACGCTTAGTTTACGAGTTATAGCCATTTAAAGTTTTGGAAACAAATTTTGCGAGTGATCACAAATTTCGCTCCTTTTAGCTCTAGGACGCTTAGTTTACGAGTTATAGCCATTTAAAGTTTTGGAAACAAATTTTGCGAGTGATCACAAATTTCGCTCCTTTTTGCTCTAGGACGCTTAGTTTACGAGTTATAGCCATTTAAAGTTTTGCAGGCAAATTTTGCGAGTGATCACAAATTTCGCTCCTTTTTGCTCTAGGACGCTTAGTTTACGAGTTATAGCCATTTAAAGTTTTGGAAACAAATTTTGCGAGTGATCACAAATTTCGCTCCTTTTTGCTCTAGGACGCTTAGTTTACGAGTTATAGCCATTTAAAGTTTTGGAAACAAATTTTGCGAGTGATCACAAATTTCGCTCCTTTTTGCTCTAGGACGCTTAGTTTACGAGTTATAGCCATTTAAAGTTTTGGAAACAAATTTTGCGAGTGATCACAAATTTCGCTCCTTTTTGCTCTAGGACGCTTAGTTTACGAGTTATAGCCATTTAAAGTTTTGGAAACAAATTTTGCGAGTGATCACAAATTTCGCTCCTTTTTGCTCTAGGACGCTTAGTTTACGAGTTATAGCCATTTAAAGTTTTGGAAACAAATTTTGCGAGTGATCACAAATTTCGCTCCTTTTTGCTCTAGGACGCTTAGTTTACGAGTTATAGCCATTTAAAGTTTTGGAAACAAATTTTGCGAGTGATCACAAATTTCGCTCCTTTTTGCTCTAGGACGCTTAGTTTACGAGTTATAGCCATTTAAAGTTTTGGAAACAAATTTTGCGAGTGATCACAAATTTCGCTCCTTTTTGCTCTAGGACGCTTAGTTTACGAGTTATAGCCATTTAAAGTTTTGCAAGCAAATTTTGCGAGTGATCACAAATTTCGCTCCTTTGCTCTAGGACGCTTAGTTTACGAGTTATAGCCATTTAAAGTTTTGGAAACAAATTTTGCGAGTGATCACAAATTTCGCTCCTTTTTGCTCTAGGACGCTTAGTTTACGAGTTATAGCCATTTAAAGTTTTGGAAACAAATTTTGCGAGTGATCACAAATTTCGCTCCTTTTTGCTCTAGGACGCTTAGTTTACGAGTTATAGCCATTTAAAGTTTTGGAAACAAATTTTGCGAGTGATCACAAATTTCGCTCCTTTTTGCTCTAGGACGCTTAGTTTACGAGTTATAGCCATTTAAAGTTTTGCAGCAAATTTTGCGAGTGATCACAAATTCGCCCTTTTGCTCTAGGACGCTTAGTTTACGAGTTATAGCCATTGAAACAAATTTTGAGTGATCACAAATTTCGCTCCTTTTTGCTCTAGGACGCTTAGTTTACGAGTTATAGCCATTTAAAGTTTTGCAGGCAAATTTTGCGAGTGATCACAAATTTCGCTCCTTTTTGCTCTAGGACGCTTAGTTTACGAGTTATAGCCATTTAAAGTTTTGGAAACAAATTTTGCGAGTGATCACAAATTTCGCTCCTTTTTGCTCTAGGACGCTTAGTTTACGAGTTATAGCCATTTAAAGTTTTGGAAACAAATTTTGCGAGTGATCACAAATTTCGCTCCTTTTTGCTCTAGGACGCTTAGTTTACGAGTTATAGCCATTTAAAGTTTTGGAAACAAATTTTGCGAGTGATCACAAATTTCGCTCCTTTTTGCTCTAGGACGCTTAGTTTACGAGTTATAGCCATTTAAAGTTTTGAAACAAATTTGCGAGTGATCACAAATTTCGCTCCTTTTTGCTCTAGGACGCTTAGTTTACGAGTTATAGCCATTTAAAGTTTTGGAAACAAATTTTGCGAGTGATCACAAATTTCGCTCCTTTTTGCTCTAGGACGCTTAGTTTACGAGTTATAGCCATTTAAAGTTTTGGAAACAAATTTTGCGAGTGATCACAAATTTCGCTCCTTTTTGCTCTAGGACGCTTAGTTTACGAGTTTAAAGTTTTGGAAACAAATTTTGCGAGTGATCACAAATTTCGCTCCTTTTTGCTCTAGGACGCTTAGTTTACGAGTTATAGCCATTTAAAGTTTTGGAAACAAATTTTGCGAGTGATCACAAATTTCGCTCCTTTTTGCTCTAGGACGCTTAGTTTACGAGTTATAGCCATTTAAAGTTTTGCAGGCAAATTTTGCGAGTGATCACAAATTTCGCTCCTTTTTGCTCTAGGACGCTTAGTTTACGAGTTATAGCCATTTAAAGTTTTGAAACAAATTTTGCGAGTGATCACAAATTTCGCTCCTTTTTGCTCTAGGACGCTTAGTTTACGAGTTATAGCCATTTAAAGTTTTGGAAACAAATTTTGCGAGTGATCACAAATTTCGCTCCTTTTGCTCTAGGACGCTTAGTTTACGAGTTATAGCCATTTAAAGTTTTGCAGGCAAATTTTGCGAGTGATCACAAATTTCGCTCCTTTTTGCTCTAGGACGCTTAGTTTACGAGTTATAGCCATTTAAAGTTTTGGAAACAAATTTTGCGAGTGATCACAAATTTCGCTCCTTTTTGCTCTAGGACGCTTAGTTTACGAGTTATAGCCATTTAAAGTTTTGGAAACAAATTTTGCGAGTGATCACAAATTTCGCTCCTTTTTGCTCTAGGACGCTTAGTTTACGAGTTATAGCCATTTAAAGTTTTGCAGGCAAATTTTGCGAGTGATCACAAATTTCGCTCCTTTTTGCTCTAGGACGCTTAGTTTACGAGTTATAGCCATTTAAAGTTTTGCAGGCAAATTTTGCGAGTGATCACAAATTTCGCTCCTTTTTGCTCTAGGACGCTTAGTTTACGAGTTATAGCCATTTAAAGTTTTGCAGGCAAATTTTGGCTACTCCTACTGATCTTGAGCCGCTGAATTTGAATTCGAGGTTTAAAAAAACGTGAGCAAACGTTCTAAGATAATCTCGAAAACTAAGTTTATGTATAAGAATATATTCGTAGTGCGTGAGATGTAATTTTGCAGAGATTTGATCCACTTCTACCACTGCAGTAGCCTAGCTCAATTCACTAATTTCTTAATGGCAGTAAGAAGAAGATGTCATTATAGTAGGCAAGGTTGAAAAGGCTGCTCAATCTTAAAACTGAGATCACCCGGAGACCATGCGGTTTATTGTGATGCCAAATTAAGGAAAGGATTAAAATAAGGAGTAGAGCAAGTTTATAAAACGGTTGGCAATTCTAGTCACCTAAGTCTCTCCTATGGCAAAACCATTTTGTGGATTCGACAAAAGTAGCCAGGTCCTCTATAGGCACATTAGCTAGATTGCCCTACTCTTCATAGAATGATTTACCCAGAAACTGAGTTAGTCTTCTTAGAAGAGACCGGCAGTATACCACCGTTACAGCTATTACCATTATTTTCATGTTTTTGTAAAAACGCAACAAGCAACGCATTGGATTGTATCGTGGCCAGAGTGCTCGGGAGATACGACAACAAAGAGGCACATTCTCTTTTCATCTGAGCTCTTGCGATCTCCCTATTTTGCAACACGACGACCTGTAAGGGTCTTCCTATATCCGTAACCACAAGGTTGCTTGACAATGTTGATCCGTTACTGGCGCACTCATCCACCTCCTCGGCCTGGCTGTCTACAAGAATTTAAACATTCCTTGGACTTTTGTCCAGGGTGTTTATAAGAAAATATTCCGCCGTAATATCAATTTTAAGACAGAGAGACGCAAAGTTAGTCATTAATGACATCCATATTGACTTAATACTGAACAAAAACGATCTTAAGATTGAGTTCAAAGTATTTATTAAAGCTACAGACATAGAATAATTTCGAACGTCCCCACAAATTTTGCCTTTAAAGCCAGTGAAAAGAATGATCATAATAAGAGGTAACATACTTTATACGGTAGCCACTTTACTTTCGAAAGAACCAAGTATACTTATATGAACTCAGATGTAAGATCAAGTTGTCACTAGTCAAAAATCAAATATTATAATAAGGTTTGTTTCGAGAATGGGAATTAGGGCTTGTGAAGTTTCATTCAAAGTCAAATCAAATTATTTCAATTAAGATTAAGTTTAGTTTAGTCTAGTACATACTAAACGTCCAAGTCATTAACTTGTTCAGTTAATTTTAAGCGCCGCTTCAGGCTTCTATAATTTATATCTCCTAACTAGAGCATAGTTGGTCATCGGTCAGTCATCCAAATGTCATTATAACTTGAAATTAACTCCACCACCTGCCTGCCAAATCAAAGCAAATAGCCGCCTGTTACTCGGTACCCCTTGGAGAAAAATTTTTGTTGTGGTCTTAGAGAGATCAATCAGTGTTGGGTAAAAGGATCTATATAACGCAGACCACCCCCAAATTGGAGAAGCGCCTACCCAATGGCAATTCGGCTCCCAAAAAGGCGCCTTGATTTGATTTGTTGTAGAATCATCTTAGCTTCGAGACTCCTCTTTGAGCTTACCGGTCCTACTAGTAGCTTTGCTGCCACTGGAATTGCTCTTAGATTCAATGCCCTTACTGAGCCTCCTCACCACGTCCAGATGCTAATCCCCGAGACGGTGCTGACCAAAAAACTTTCTGGAGATTTTCTTCTCACAAGCTTGCATTTACATTGAGACTGCAATAAACTAAGCAAATGGTATGATTGCTCTCTCTTTGACATAAAAATATATTCCTTTCGTTTGGATAGCACCTCTTAGTCGACATTAAAGTTGCTTTTGACGCGCCTGATGCAGTGAAGTTCTTCGTTGCCATGTCTGAGTTTTTGCATTGCAGTTCTGGAATTTCGACTTGATAGGAAAAGACCTCTCAGAACCTTTTGGTACTAGGCATTATTTTTTATAAGAGTGCCATGCTGCTGCATTTCAATGGATGATAATGCTCCAGCCAAAAAAGTATTCGAGGAATGTGGACGTAATGTGACAATCAGGCAGGGGGGTATCTATTCATCAAAGTCTATACTAGACTCTACAAACAGGGTTGCGCAGAGGTTTTAAGCTTGTTAATAACTCTCTAAAATGAATCGATTAATAAATATAGATTTCATAGGTGATTTTCATTTTAGATAAAGTGTGGAGATTTTTTCTATAGTTGAGCCGCGCAGCGGAACAATCTTTAAAGAGCAAAATAAAACTAATCTAAAAATCTAGCTAATTTTTTAAGACTTTTTGCATAATATAGTATTATCCCTTTTATAAGTTTGGCACACCCACAATTCCACATGCGTACAAGTAAATGATGCTCCGCGTTAAATGATGCCTATTAACATGGACTCACTCTCTATGCAAATTCTATTCATGTGCAACCCTCCGACTGACTTGACTCTGCTTTGCTTTTGTACCAACAAAAGCTACCCTTTGCAGTGCACCCTTTATTCCTTTATTCCATCACTGATTATTTTCCACATGGCTTTGTCCATTGTCTTGGCACTGGTCTTTTGTCTAGGCGTATCTAAACAGGTGGTCCCAGCATGTGTCCGGGCTACTGAAGTCGTAGGAATGCCTTTTGTCCATGGAATACTTTATGTGCGTTTTATGTTTATGCCAGAGCTTTAGGATGTGTAGTGTTTACCTTTCAATCAGTTGCAATGATATTATTATAATAAATATGCAGTACAATATGTAAGTACAAAGGTTTCTCTCTTTGACTTTTTGCTTAGGATTCGGATTGGGGTTTGGGTACGGTTTTTGTTTGATATTTGTGCGTTAAGTCAACCGCAAATTATGTTTTGATATGGAAAGCTATTTTAACAGGTGTACTAATTGTTTGCTTTCAGTCCCGCAAAGCGTCAGAGTCTTCACCAGAATTGCCGATAATAAATATGGTTCACGAATGGGTTATTTTAAAATCGTCATATACAGTCATGCTCTGCATGGACAGAGGTTCTAATCATATCGCAAATTAATATTGGGGTTTTCACTAGTGCTTCGATAATCTAAATGCAAAAGATACAGACAATAATAACGACTATAGGTTCTTTGGGCATACCTACATTCAGTTCTACCTGCATACACAGGTTTGTCATTATAAAGCAATCGAATTTTCGATATGTCAATATTTAACAATAATAGCCGCGATTACTTAACTTATCTGGAAATAAACGTGGAGTGACTCGACTTCAGACTCGACTGTGATTTGCTTTATGGAAAGTACTCTTTGGTTAGAACAAAACTATAATAACATTCATTCCAAAAGTGGTTTAGAGTCGAACCGTGGTGCTCGTTACTCTAAAATATGTTCACTCTTGCGTGTGCACTACAAGAACTCTGCATTTATCCCAACACAGAATTTGGGGCACTTCTGCCCTTTTTAAGCATTGCAGTTTTATGCGGAATCTTGCTGGTTTCAGCCTTCGCGGGGTTTTTTCCAAATCCAAGTAAGGTATACAATACTTCCACATCCGTTTAGCATTTATGTGCCTAGCAGCCTATCATAAACAACCGCCGTTCTATTAACATTCAACGATTGCTAGCCACTTCTGTGGGCTTATCAAAACTACACATGATAAGTTGAAATTCTCCCAGCCCCCCTGCCCTGTGGCACTACACACTTCAACAAACAGATAAGTGTCAAGTTCCAAACACACGAAAACCAAAACCATCACATCTAAAACTCATAGCTCCTTAACCGAACTAAGACAGTTTCGATTGTTGTGCAAAGAAATCGTCAAAACTTCTAAGAAGTGCCGCCAGTACCAGGTCCGCGTGCTTTGTTGGGTCTATTTACTTTAGCTTTATGTTTTATGTATTTTACGATATTTACTCAAGATGTTGAACTACTTTTTTTTGCCGGTTAACCAACCTAAGCAGCCACTTGAAAGTGTCAAACAATATTGTATAACTTAATGCCCTCCCTATCTAAGGCCGGCCCACTCATTTTCTAGAGGGGCTTACTTACTGAGGGCCATAAATGTGGCAGTGATTGCGCCTAGAGTAGTTGTATATGGTCTATTACAATGCTTGCATCTAAGTCCAATATAATCGCTTATTAAATCTAGTGTAAAGTTATTTGTGCGCTTTTAAGTTTCCGACTGCCGGTAGTCAATGACAAACTATAGTGCAATATTTGCTCATATGGGTAAGTTATAGATTGTATCTGGTTTGCTCCACTCTTGGTGGGTGACCTACTAAGGTGCTTGAAAAAAAGCGCAATGCTGCAAGAGCTCAAATATTTTTGAGATTCTCTAGTCGGCTAAAGTTTTTATTTGTATGCTTTTTGAAACCTCATTTTTGCAACCTTTTGCTCTATTTATGTAATGTTCACATTTGGTTATTCAAATCAAATGAAATTAAGGAAATCAATTTTTATGAAAATCCTCGAAAAATGAATTTCTTTTATAATCGCGCAACTGAGTTAAAATTAGTTTTTAAGTAAACAAAAAAAAATGTTCGGAGCTGGATTATTTCTTGAATGCTTTCGGATGGGAAAAAAAAGTTGAACAAAATCTTATGGAATTTTTCCCGTAGGTTATCATGAGTTCTTGGAACCCAACTAGTCGTTGAGAGATCCATCTGTATACCACAGACAAAATGAAGAAAAAAGACAACCACATCGAATTTAGACACAGTGGCAAGAAAAACTTACAAAGAAGATCATCGGACATCCAGATTTGAAAAACATTTTCTATGTAGTGTTCTGACGTGTGCTCTGTAATTTTTAGGGTCCTCGTGCCGGTGAGTCTTCAACGTCAACAATCGAAGATAACATCGCCCAAATCAAGATCTTAGTGCTTCAAAATTGTCATTTGTTAGTCATGTGTTAGAGAGATTGTCTGTGAGCTCAACATCCGTCACATGAGTGTTCATTCAATTTTCACTGATATTTTGGACATGAAACGCGTCGCTGCAAGGTTGGTTCCTAAAAATCGTAATTTCTTGCAAAAAGAGCAGAATCTTATTGTTACCGAATACAAGCCCAAAAACTCATCGAATATCATCGAACAACCACCGTATAACACGGTTTGAGTCCACAAACCATACCATCTTCGGCCTTCTAAGAGAGAAGCATGGGGTTAGACGATATCTTAGCTGTATTACAAGCAATGGAGACTACTTTAAAGGAGAGAATATAAATTGGGATTCAGACATATAGGAATCATTTTTCTGGGCAATTTTCAGTTTTCGTCTCAATTTTAGGTACAAAAAAATTCTTCGTGTATTTAAAATATTGCTGATTTATTAATTAAAAGAATAATTTTATGTCGAAGCTTTCTTGGAGTGTGCGTTCATTTTCAAAACTAAAATTAATAAAAACCTATTTGAGAAACTTAATGCGACAGAACTGGGTACGTAACTTGGCTATTCTGTCTATTTAAAATTCTATGGCATGTTCTTTAAACTTTGATTATGTTGTTATAGATACTTTTGCGGAACAGAAAGCTCGGAGAAAAGAGTTTTCTTATTAAATATTTTATTGAAATTAAATTGTTATTTTTTTTGTAAATGTAGTTCTATGTTCTTAAAAATAAAATTATTATTAGTGTTGGGTAACTACTTAAGAGGTTTATTAAAATTTAACTAAGTACAACGTGAAAAATTTTACGGGTAGAGCTCCAAATGGTATAGTTACGGAAATGTTATGCGCTCAATATTAATGAAGCTCTTAGTATAATTTAGGAATAAGTAGGTAAACCTTTTCAAAATCTCTTAAAAATATGCAAAAATTAAAATTATCTCAACAAAGTTTCCCTTCGTAAAAATACTTCCCTGAAAACCACACTAATGGAATAAATATATTCATTGGCGCATACTAACAATCACAACCAAATCTGGAGCTGCTAAACAAATGAATGGGCTTAACTGAAAAATTCATAACACCCAAGCCTGTGGCATATCTATGGCCATGACATTAACTATGTATTAACAAGTTGTCCAACCAAACGACCTAACCCGTGAGTGACTTCGACGTATGTCGCAAATTATGGGACGGTTTGTCGGAGCGTTCAGTGAACAAAATGATTTTATTACTGGCTTAGTTGCGCCTTCAGCGTCGTCATTGGAAAAACCAAACCACTCGGCCATATGTTGCCATTTGAGCAAAACTGCAAGCAAGCACGACAGATCTCACTGCTAGGGTGCGTATACGGAACTACTCCGGTACGGGGGGTAGTTAGCCGTATGATGCTGCCGTTTGTTGTCGTTAATGCCAATGGGTGGCAAATTGTTTTTTATTATCGGCTCGTTGTGTGCCCTTAAAGCGGCTTTAGGGTGATGCTCTTGTACTCTGTCTGGTACATTGGCAACAGTCTAGGCTTTAGGCTGAATGTCATTTGTACGCAAAAGGAGTTAAATTGCTGAGCGGGTAACCGTTCGTCCAAGTCCCCTTCCCCGACCGCCCCAGAACAAGTGCGTGAATAAAACTTTAATGGAACGACACAAATCCTATTGTTGTTGTCATTGGCGTTCCTAATGCAAAGTAATTGAGTGCGAAAATGTTTTCAAAGTGAATTCCTGCTCTCCCGCTCTCCCGCTCTCTCGGCGTGTTTCACACTCTGCAAAAGTCTCGAAAATTTTGATATTTTATGTTGCATAACTTAGAGCTCTCACGAACACACTCCCACACATACACACACGCACGCCTGGAAGAATATTTGAAGTCGTAAGCAAGCATAAAAATGGAGCACAGAGTGCACTTAAAATGCACCCAATGGACCAAAAGGGGGGAAGCGCTGAAACAAGTGGAGTTTTGAGATGCCACAGTTGCCAACACATTTGGGAATTGCACTAAAAAACGGCAAAACTTCAAATAGAGCAAATGACTTTTGACAGTACGTGGCTGTGAGTACATTTAGCTGCAAGTTCCACAATAAAAATTACTTACTTTAAAGTTGGTCGTGACCGACTTTTATATACACATTTATCAGTTTGAGCATTATTTAGGAGCTGCGTGTTTAAAAGACTAATGCCTATTCACATAAGCTTTCCTAAACAAATTTAATAGCTAGCGTTACATTCGGCTTATAACTTTGTATACAAATAGATAGTATGTAGGTTAGGGTAAATTTTTTGGGTATAAAAGATCTCAGCGATTTTGATTCTTTAGGTAATTTTAAGTAATTTTGCCCAATAAACTATAGGTTTAAAATGAATTTCGAGTCATTCCTTTTTTTAAAATAGGTTTTTATTAAAACATATTCATTTTTTTTACCTGATTTTGGATTTGGCATCCAAATAAAAGTAAAATAGCGTTTCTGACCTTGTGAAAGATCAAAGTCGATTTTGAAAATTTGTTAAAAGTGGGCGAGTCGAACACAGAACGTTTATCGGCCCCATACCAGTTGATCCACCCTAATGTAATCCTTCGTACCGCTACACTTCAAGTACCTTCTCTGATGCCAGTTTTATTCTGCTTATAGTCTAAACAGAGGTACGGAATTCTATGCGCTTATTCTATGTATTTCCAATACAAAGATTGACCCGTCAAATGCTTATCTTAGGGCTGACAGGTCAAACCGATTTATTATACTGTAAACGTAGATACTACACATTTCAAATGTCATGTCTTAAAAAGAAGAGAAGTTTCGCAAAGTATTTTAACAACCATGTCGACACTTCCTAAGCTACAGCACCCCTCTGTCTAAAATTCGCTGGAACGGCATAACACACAACCCTAGATTGGCGAGAGATGTTAATATCTGTAGCTTAATTTGGTTCTTTTCATCACTTTTTGACCTACCTGTTGAGTAGTTTTAGCTTATATTGCGTCATCACTTATACTTCTTTTTTACATATTAACACATACGGCATTACTTAGAAGTAAATAAAAATAATTTCATGCGCATTTTATTAGTTTTTCCTTAAATGTACAAATTTTAAAGAAACGTTTTTTGATTATTTGCAATCTGTGAAAAAATCCATCCAAGTTTTTCGAATTATGCCGATCTTTTGTCCCGTTCCTCAGAAACTACATTTCAACCCCTTTGCGACAACGTTTCTGTCTGCACCTAATGTCCAATACCCAATGTTGAACAATTTTATACTATGCTTTATATATGTACTAGCCGGCCTTCGGCACGCTCGCTCCGCTCGCTCGTCTAGAAACACGTTGACTATTTTCTAGATGAACTGCTAAATGGACAACGGTTGGGTGTCGTTCGTGAATTTGGAATGAGAAAATTCGCCATATTGCCTAGTTTCTGCTAATGCAACATCCTATTTCATATTGTGAAATTTCGTCATTCACATTGTCGGCTCTCACACCCAAAATCGCCATATCGCTTCCCTTATTGACGTATTTGCAGATATATTTTATTGATTTTACTGAGATGCAATACTCGACGTTAATGTGGGCTTTATACGTTTTTGATAATAATGGCGAAAATGGAACAACCCAACGATTGTCAATTTCAATTTCTTGTTTTTGCACTTTGATTGTGGTTGATCTGCCATTGTCTTCTGTTGATCTACGGCGATATAATGGGTATCCATCGTAGCCCGTAACAGTGTCCGAAGTCAATGCCCTTAGATATCTTTTGAAGCATTTGCCGTCGATCATGCATGGTGAAGTTGGGTTGAGCACACCATATGGTCCGTGGATCATATTCTTTGTGATAACCTCGAACAATTCTGGATCATTTGTTTGAACTGGGATTTCCGCCAATATCACATCATCAATTTCATGCGGTAGTATTTTCTGAGGTAATCCTCTCGTCTGCCATTCTACCGAATACATCCAGCAGCGAACCTCTCCGAATACACTGCTTTTGATAATAAGCAGGCCTGCTGTTTCATTGGGAAATTTCAGTGCTTGGCACTGGTCACATACCTTGTTCATTGTTCCAATTACAACAGATTGACGCGAGCTATAATCGGTCGTATTGTTATATTCGAATGCAGCTCTGTGCAGATTGGATGCATTGCGCATTTGCCTGAATGTTCTTTGGATTAAATTCTGTTCTGCATGGATTTCATCTGATTGATTCTGATAATCCCGATTTCGTCTCATTCTCATTCGAGCATGTATGAGCAAAATGTTATCTTGCTTCTCTTAATCGATTCAACTCATTCCTTTGTAAACGTTGTTCCTCAGCTTCAGCTGTTCTTCGGGATGATTGCAATTGAGTTCTACGCGAACGTCTCCCAATGTTACGTCTTTTTGGCGGCATTATGTGCAAATATTGATCTGATCATATGTATTTTACACAGAAATCAAAACATGAATCGTTTATAATTTTTGTGTTTCCTTTCGACAAAAACTATTAACTAAAAAATATTAGTTAATCTGACAATGTACACAATGCCAACCTAAATTAAAAAAAAAATTGTATTGGAAAATCAAATTGTCCTTTTTAGTATTTTCGTCGCAATTTTGTTATATTTTCTCAACCCTAAACAATCCTTGGACTTCCACGAACATTTCAAGACCAAAATTAGCCAAATCGGTTCAGCCGTTCGTGAGATCCTAAGCTTAGAACGAACATAACATTGTGACACGAGAATTTTATATATAAGATATACCTATATATGCATATGACAAAAACCGATATTAACAAAAATGCATATATCTCACGAACCAATGCACACAAACACATCGCAATAGGCTTAAAACCTGCGTATTGATAACCTCTAACACACGCAAAAATCAGATTTGAAATGCATCGACGCGTTCATGTCTTGTAGTATGCAGAAATTACAATTATTCTTGAAAAAGGATCGATTAATCAAATTTTTTATTTCTCTACCTGACTTCACAATTTCATTCAAGCAGCCTTATATAAAGAATTTCGAATAAAATAAACTTTAAAATGAAGTATATCTAGCTCGGACAAATATTAGCCCAAGATTAAAAAGGAAAAAAAAACCTTAACAAGTCGTTTAATAAATTACTATAATTTGCAAAGCTTTACCATACGATGAACTTATATAAGAAAGAAGCATTCACGTAACTTTCATCTTTAATTCTGCGACAGAGTAAATAATAAGACATTAGAAGAAGCTTTACTTCAAAAAATATATTTGAAATCATTTTTTTTAGTGAACTTTTAGATATGTTTGTATGTCAAGAATTTCAAATCATTAACTTCGATTTTGGCAATATGTAGCGCTCAAAATATTTTGGAGCTAAGTTGCTTAACTGAACTTAGAGTCAACTATTCGAAAAATTCTTGTTGTGTGTGCATAAAATTATGGAAATTGCTTAGATAGGGATAGCTGAGTAAGCAAATTTTTTGGCTCAAAACTGATAGTCGTTTTAAAACCCGAATTCAATTTTTATGCGAAAAAAATTTGTTTGATACTTTGAATATATTTTCTTAATATAACGTACAAATAGTAAAAGTGTATATATATCTTTTTAAATAATTATTGATTATAAAATCGGGCGCGGACTTTGGGAGCATTTTTTCACCGATCAAATTTGGTAAAGTCCAGTGAAGCTCTAAAAAACTGCCAAACACCAAATTTGGTAACGATTTCGTCCTTAGCAAACGAAGAACAACAAATATTGCACTAACAGGGCCGTAGAAAGAATATCCGGGCCCAGGTGGAAATCTCTCGATAGGGCCCCGATCAATTTTTGTTAATTTATAAAAATACGTAGAATTGTTAAAAAGAGTGAGATCAACACAAAAAAAAGTAAAGAAAAGATTTCTGAGAGAATTGATGATTTGATAAAATCATAATAATGCATTTCATAAAACTCCAATGCAGATCTAAAAAAAAACGCAACTCAAAGAAGTTTGAATTTTTTATTAACTATTAACATATGTTTCACAATAACCGTCAAGGTGCTTAGAATTTCGCCTTCCGAGCTTTAGCTGAGACGAAAGCTTTTATAATATCATCAAAGTCGAGCTTTCTTGCTAACTCAGATTCCAAATGCAAAGTTGCCAATCCTTGGTCTCGATTCTGAGTTGAACAAGAACGATGATAGTTTTTTATTCTTAATAATACACTGAACGATATTTCGGGTCTGGCAACTGATACTGGCAAAGTGCAGAATATTTTTAAAGCAATGCAGATGTTTGGAAACAGAGTATCCAAATTTGTAGCTGTAATGCATTTAACAAGTCGTATGGGGCATACAAAATTCCCAATTTTCAGTAAAATTTGCCTTATACACACTTGACATATTTCAAATGAAATTTCGTCCGACACATCAACAGTGTTTTTTTTTTACCGAAATCAAGCGCTGCAGTCTGAAGTTCTTCCTTTTCGATTTTAGGAAACATCCACAGATGAGAAAAAAGCAAAAAACTAGAGTCCAGGCCCCTCCGAGATCTCCGGGCCCGGGGGAAAAAATGAATCTTATTCCAAATTAATAAGTCGCAATTGATTGTCGGAATTTTCTATTTTTGTAAAACAAACTCTTGATACTTCAAAAATATTTTCTACATTTTATTTCGGTTTGCTATTAAGGCGTGTTTTAAGTTTTTTTAAACTATAATTTTGTAGTATTATTATTTATAGTTACTAGGATAATGTCAGATTAAAATTTTGTCTAGGAGTGAAAAGATTACAGAAAAAAATGTTCAAAACTTGGTCTGTATTCCAAATTAGCTGACTATAGTTCCTACAGATCATATTTATAGGTCGCAGCTATCACATGACAAACTTAGTGACTTTTTGGACATGTCTTTATACGTTTATCAGTGTATACAAAATTTATTCAGAAAAGTTAAAAATTCTTTCTTCTTCTTTTACAAACATTTGGATGAACCTAAAATAAACATCTACTATCCATAACAAGTATACGGCTTGAACAAATGAACAACAAACAAGTTATGGTCTTACGTGCAACTCCCAAAAAGCAGACTACATTTGCCATTTGCTGCTTGCCACTTGCCACATGCAACTGACTGTCACATGCACTCACATAAATAGTTGATGTGGCACAGTGGATGCCATTTTGTCTCATTTTGTGCTGAATCTCAACTGCAAACTTGCAGCTAAGTAAATTTTATAGCATATATCTTGGCGCTTCGGACGTGACCAAGCAGTTATGACCAGATTCTTCTGGTGTATCGTCCAGCACGTGACACAGCAGCCATCGAGCTGGGATTGAATTTCTTGGCCATGTCGTTGCCCGTATAAGTATCTGTATCTGTATCTGCATCTGTATGAAAGTATGAATGTATCTGCATATCAGGTCAACATAGTTGCGCTTTTTGTGATTAACATTTGCCTGCTCATTAAGTCAAAGTGCTGCCAGCGTTGACCTCAAAACTTTTTGCACTGTCATCCGAAATTACACAAGGGGGTCGAATGTAAGAGACAAAACTTGGCAGGCCAAATGCAAAATTAACATATTCTTGTTGGCCAACTTTTGTTTAGTGCCACTAATTATGGCAAAACCAACAAAGCAGCAGCAGCTCATAATAAATATAAAACAAAAGCCAAGAGCAATTTTCTGTTTTACCTTGAAACACCCTGTACTAATGCGGACTGACCGCTCTGATGAGAGTAACATTAAGGAAACAAAAAAAAAATAATGTGCATCTACCTTTTGAACAAAAAAATTTTGTGACGTTTTAAAACATCTACACCTAAGTCTGTTTTTACACGGTAGATTGGTTCCAGAAGAGCCCGTGTAAAAAAAACCGTGTAAAAAAAGACATTGATCGTATACAAAAATGGGTGATTGGTTCCTAATCTCTAAAATCTATTAAAATTAGTGAAAAACAAGAATTTTTTAAGAACAAGAACTCATGTTTATTTTATTAAATCTATAATGCTTATTTTTACAAGCATAGTTATTAAAGATAAAAAAGATATGCACTCTAATCTTAAAAAAAATATAAATTAAATGTATGGCAAGTTCAGAAACTAAACAACTATGTTGTTAACGAAAGAATAGGTTATTCAATTTTTAAGGTAAAAAAATAAAATAAAATAAGTGATAATCATAAATTCAGCAACATAAATTTAATTGGAATAATTTTGAACTCTGTTATGAGCCGTTGTTCGCCAATTCTTGCTACCTCTTTGTATAATTCTTTGTAACGAGCCATACAAGAATTCAGCTCACGTTGGAATTGTGCAGCTCTTTCGACATTAGGATCATTTATGACGAAATGGTGTCCTAATTTATTTGCAAGTTGAAGTCCTTCTTGAATTAAATTTTCAGTTAATTTTACAGGTTCTTCACTATCACTGCTTTCTATAGAATCAGCATTCTGTAGGATGTGGATGTAGACGGTTGTTCGTCTTTTATCATTTTATAGAACCTTAATGCTTGCTGTTTGATATTGTTTCCGTCTACGGGAATTTGTTTTTGGGGATTGTCCTCAGGCCATATTATGAGTGCTTTTTCCATTTTTTCTTTAACAGCATCTCTAGTGTATGATGAAGACTTAACAGGCAGCCACGTTCCAGAAATCACCGATTGCCTAATTGCAATTTCATTTTTTTGTATAGTTCTTATTTAAACCGAACGTAGTTCTTATTCAAACACGTCTTATTGCATTGACAGTTCACAAAATATTAACACGTTTCAATTGCTCTGACCAGTAAATTTTATTGTATGCACATAAAGGGAATTCCTCTAAATTAATGCTATTCACATTTGCTTTGACCAATAAAAAGTGCTTGTACGCGCATAAAGGGAATTCACTTAAATCTTTGCGCTAGTGTAACTAACTAACTAACGTTAGTGTAACTAAGCTAACTATCGATACTATCGATGGTTTCAGACTTTTTTCTTTCATAAACACTTTTTTGTGATATGAACATACTTCGCAAAAATTAAATTTGACAACAAAAATTTAAGCAAATTTTAAATCGTGCTAAATGGAATAAAATCGTGTAAAAACATTAAAAATATTCAATTTTCAAACCGTGTTATATCAAAACCGTGTAAAAACAGACTTAGGTGTACATATTATAATCTTGACCTACGACATCCCAAGTAATTTCGCCTTTTAATGCAAACAAATAAATATGTTAAAGACATTAAAGAGATTTCTAGATAAATTAAATCTACAGTATGGGCTTTGTTTCCAACAAGCTCAAAAAAGTCGATGGTGTAGCTGGATAAAAATTTAAATGCCCGCGTTGTATATTTTCCTTTTTTTAAGTTGGCAGGACTATCCTTAATTATTATGTCAAAAATTAGCACGATTTGTCAACTAGTTAGTTTACAGCAGCTTTTGAAATCAGTCTACCTCAGAAGTGTTTTGAGAATTTAGCAATGGAGAAAATTGTTTGGAAAAGGCTATGGTGAATCTGTTTTGCTGAAAACCAAAGCCTACGACTGGTACAACGCCTTTAAGGATGTTCGAGAGACCGTCGAGGCCTTCTAAGACATGCCTCGTTCCGGACGTCCTTCGGTGTCTACCACTGACTATAACATTAAAAAATGTGAAAGAAACCATGTTCGGAAATTGTCATACGAGTGTTATATCGCATTGTTCGTCTATCTGGAATTTTCGGTGAATGGAAACGGAGCCTATGAGATCTGAATATCTAGAATTCGAAAACAATTCAGTTTGTTTCAATATAACCAAGGAACTTTTATACCCTGTACCGTATGGTACCAAGGGTATATTAAGTTTTATACCCTGTACCGTATGGTACCAAGGGTATATTAAGTTTGTGCAAGCCGAAAATGTATGTAACATATAGAAGGAGACGTCGGCGACACCCCAAAGTTACCTAAAATATGATCAGGGTGAATAGAGAAGTCGATATACCCATGTCCGTCTGTCCGTCTGTCCGTCTGTCCGTCCGTCCGTCTGTCCGTCCGTCCGTCCGTCCGTGTGAACGCCTAGATCTCAGAGATGGTAAGAGCTAGAGTTACCAAACTTTCACATTAGATCCCATATTATTCCATAGGAGGCAAGTTTATTTTATTTTTTTGATATCGGGGATAAATTATATAGCTCCCATGGGGGTGTTTGAGACGACCTCGACAAAAAAAAAGCGTTGTAGATGAATAATTCGTTTGTTTATGAAGATATCGTAAAAATTTGGTATTCAAAAGTTTTTTATAGTTCCCAATCACTGTACCAAATTTGATCGAAATCGGTTGACTATATCATATAGCTCCCATAGGACCGATCGGCCAAAATAACTTTTTTAAAGAAAAATTCGCTATATTTCGTTTTTTAATAAAGATATCGTAACCAGATTTGGCGTTTGGAAATTTTTTAGACCACTTAAGCAATGTGCCAAATTTGAACAAAATCGGTTGTCTATATCATATAGCTCCCATAGGTCCGATCTTCCAAAAAATCGATTTTTTAACAAAATTTGTTGTGTTTCGTTTGTTTGTTAAGATATTGGGACCAAATTTGACATTCGTGAGTATTTTATAGTTCTTAAGCACTGTACTAAATTTAATCCAAATCGTTTGACTAGATCATATAGCTCCCATAGGACCAATCGGTCCAAAAACACGTTTTTTATACAAAATTCTATGTGTTTTGTTTGTTTGTAAAGATATTTGAAATAAATTTGGCATTCATATCTTTTTTAAGGTATTTAAGCACTGTGTAAAATTTTATTGAAATCGGTTGACTATATCATATAGCTCCCATAGGAACGATCGGTCAAAAAAAAATTTTTGCTTAAAATTCTTCTGTTTTTGGTTTTTTGTGAAGAAATCGGACTTTATTACAAGCTAGTGGTACAGGGTATCCTAAAGTCGTCCGCGTCCGACTTTACGTCCGCCATTTTTTTCTTTAATATTTGTTTTATTGGCAATTAACCCATAGATTACTCTATATATACAATATTTTCAAAAATCAAGTATGTAGTCGGTATGATAAGAGACGCCTTCTGAGGTCATTTGGATGAAGTCTTTTTAGGCGTTTTCTTGGTCGATGACCGGCCAGGGCACATGCAAGGGAATTTGGATGGTTCTTTAAGCGATCAGCGTAACGGTCGTAAAGTTTATTTAACGCATCACCCACATAAGGAATGCCTAGATCCCTGTGAAGGTTTCGATTTCGGATATACCACGGGTAAAGTTTGAATTATTTAATGTTTGACTTGGCAGTTGTTCCCCAGACTTGGATGATATAGAGAAAGTTTTATTTTCCAAGGAAAGCTTGCTATTTCTACCAAGTAGCCACTCAATTTTGCCAACTTTGGTTGCAGACCTTGCTGTTATTATTTTAAAGTGCTCTCTCCAACACATTTTTTTGTCTAGGTGAATTCCGAGATACGGGTGTGATGTTTTAATTGGAATTAACTCTCCATTTAAAGTAATCACAGGACTTGGGTCTTTCCTTAACGAAAATAAAACACTGGAAGATTTGTCACCATTAAGCTGGATGTTCCAGCGTTTCGCCCAAATTGCGATAATGTCCAGTTGATTCTGCAAGGTATCAGCAGCCATTTGACCGCTGGAGGAAGACGAAAGCATGGCAGTGTCGTCAGCATATGTTGCCGTTATAAGCTCAGAACTGTCCGTCGAGCTCGGTATGTCCATAGTAATAATGGTAAATAAAAATGGCGAAAGAACGCTACCTTGCTGCTCTCCAGCTTTAATGGTCCGTCGTTCCGAGAGTTAACCTTTCACCATAACTTTGAAAGAGCGATTATCAAGAAATGATTTTATGATTTCTTAATGGGGAGCAGGAAGGGCAAATTTAAAATTTTGTAGTAACCCTTCATGCCACACTCTGTCAAAAGCCTGCTTGAAATCCAAAAATGCTGCCATGCAGTAGTGGCTATGCTCGAAGGAGTCTAAGATGTGTTGCACCACTCTGTGAGTTTACTCAGGCGTGCCATGTTTCAGACGAAAACCGAATTGATGCGCTGGAACTAGGGTCGTCACGCTAGAAAATTACAAAACTCTGCTCAAACAGATTCTTTTAAAACTTTTCCCGAATACCGGAATAAGACTAATATATAAATCTAAAATCATAATATTTTGAGCATATTTCCACTCCTTTGGGAATTATGCCAGACGCATAATTGTATTGAATATCTTAGCTAGAGCCAATATCCCCGCCATTGGAAGAGCCTTAACTACTCTGGCGTCAATTTTATCAAGACCAGGAGCTTTTTTGGGGTTGAGTGCCTTTTTTTTGATATGCAATTTCGTTGGGTCGCATGTGGCGTACTGGCAGGTCCAGTTGAAGCCGTGTAGATAATGGCTCCCAAGTTTCTTCGACCTCAGAACCTGAGTTCAGTTTGAAGGGAGTAAAACGATCCTCCAGGTGATGTGCCCGGTCAGAACGACACCATAGCCCATTGGTGGTTTGAATAGAAGCGCTTTTAATGGCTGGTTTTGTTAAGTACCGAGTACCGTATTCGCCGGCCCCAAGTAAGTTTTTTTATTCCAAAACTAAAGTTGCCACTTCGTGGAATCCGATTCAATGCAATTGAGGCCATAAAAGAAAATTTATTTTAACAATTTCCGGAAACTTTCTGGTCACTATATTAAATAATAATTCCCCGACAGACTAGTTTTGTCACTCGTCCCCATGAGGATATTGGGATCTCTTTTAATAGCTGTTCGAAGAGAATAGGCGTTGTCTTGAGCTAATAGGCATAATAGCTAGCGATGCCAGTTCTAGGCAAATGCATTAGTGCTACTGCAGGGAATCAAACTACCGAACTTCGGTTTGAGAAGAAAGTATTCTTTTCCCCGTTTTAGAAGAGGAGTGAGACACTGGCGTGATTATAAAGTGATGTACGTTAACCGTTTGGAAGACATCGATTACGCAGACTGTTCTTGATTTTTGACTAAAAGACTCATTTTCCGATATGAGCCTTAAGTACTTGGAATTTGTTCATTGAGGACTTATGTATGAGCACTAAGAAAGGATTTTTAAAATGTTATCTCAAAATGTACTAAATCAACTGAAAACACGGCACATGTGCTCTTTTTGGGAATTGAAAAAAAAAGCATTTTGCACTGCTTTGCAACATTTAATCTGTTAGTAAGGAACTGAGGTTTTTTATAAGTTGATTTTTTATTATAAACTTTAAAAGAAAAAACTTTAACCTTTATTTCTATAAGGATTAAGCGGTAAAAACAACAATCTCAAACCGATTCTGACTTGTTTTGAAGTATATTTTAAAAACGATTTCTTTGCTTCACATAGAAGAGCGAGCTATTTCGTCTAAGAATTGAAAACTCAGTCAACAATTTTGTCACCAGGTCTCGGCTGTTTTATAGTAAGTTGCCAGACCAAAACTTTGATTTCTAGCGTCAGCTATAGAAAAATTGCACATTAGTTGCTTGCCGTATTGAGCCCAGCCCTCGTGTTGGCGTCCATTTTTGTGGTGCATAATTCAACAACAACGACAGCCATGCTCCCCTAAGTATCCCACTCCGATATCCAGATCAACCGATTCAAAGGCAGCCATTTGTACGCCATCTTGGCTTCATCAAACGCACACAAAAGCCATAAAGGCAAAGCCAAGATAATGGCAACAGAGCAGAGCTGAGCAGCAGCAGGCAAATAAAATGGGAACCAAACGTGCCGAGTCGTTAGACGACGTTAGACCGACCACCAACCCAAATACCCAAGGCCCAAGGACCACCTACACCTACCAAGTTTTGTGTGCGCTTCAAAAGGAAATCACCCCAAGTGTGTATTTTTATAGAGACCGCAATAAACCTTTTTCGTTTTTTTCTATTTTTGCGTCGTCTTCGTCGCTGTGGAGCGCTTCAATGAATACAAAAAGGCTGGGCCTCAAACTTGGTTCTAGCTGGTTGCTTGAATCCTTGATGAAGTTGCAGTTGAGACACAATACACTAGCAAGACTCCCCGCACACACGCACACACACACATACACTTATATGTATGTGTATATACACAGCTTTCCCGTCTATTTTTCTTTTCACGGCATAATCATAAAGGAGGCCCGGCAACTGCTCCTTCTCTTAGTCCACTAACCAACTGAAACGATTGATGGACGTCCGACGTTGCCTTGGACAGAGCACTCAAAATTGAAAATGCTCGCTCACTGCCCACTGTGGATGCACTGAAAAAAAATGGATGGCGTGAGCGTTTTTGGGTTGTCCACAACATAAACTGAATAAACTTTTCCAATATAAATAGTACTACAACATTCCAATCCGATTTCTTGTGCAGCTAATATTTATTGGGTCAGAACATATAGTATAGTAAGTGGAAAAGACTGGCTTGATTGATTCATCCTAAACTTTGGGATCTAGAGAGCGGAAATTTGGCGAGCAGAAAATTGCGTCAAAGTTTGTATGGTAAGAATTTAGCGTTGTGAATTTGGATAGTTCCGACGCCAGTGGAAGAAATAAAGGGCCAAAGTTTGTGTAGGCAATATTTTTGTAACAAATTGATTAACAACTTAATAATATCATAATCTCCATTCCATTTGTATGGAATGGGGTCTACAACGCCTCATTCTGCCCGTTACATACATTACAGAGATCTAATATATCCTTTGTGCCTAAAGGTACAGGGTATAAAAAGAATG
Source organism: Chymomyza amoena (assembly GCA_037043745.1). Taxonomy (NCBI): domain Eukaryota; kingdom Metazoa; phylum Arthropoda; class Insecta; order Diptera; family Drosophilidae; genus Chymomyza; species Chymomyza amoena. The sequence goes on from JBAMAX010003959.1 coordinate 22,616, forward strand.
TGTCAATTTAAAAGCAAATATTAACGATCCTATGGGTGCTATATGTAAAAGTAAGCCGATTTTGATCTGATTTTGTAAAAGACTTAAGGCCTTTTGAACACTTTTTTTAACTTCGAAATATCTGGAAATCAGTAAAAAAAATTTTGGAGATGTTGAGGATACAAATATTTTTAAAATTTGTAAACTAGTATTAATATTCAATTTTGATGTTAAGGGCGATAGTATGGAGTTTAGGGACTTATGAGTCTTTTTTTGCCTGTTGCATACAGTCGATGTCATAAGTATTTTGACAAAGCAGATATTATTTTATTTGATTTAAAATTTTTGTAAATTCGAAAAGAAAAAATATAAAATAAATATGGAGTAAAGGTATACCTTAAGATCAAAAAGTTTCCGGAAATTGTAAAAAAAAACAACACATTTTTCTTAAATTTTAATTAATATCTTTATTATCGACTTCGAAGTATTCACCATTAGAGCCTACACAGAAATTTCAAACTTGATCCAATCATCCATACACTTCTGGTAGGCCTGGGCAGGGATGGCTTTGAGTTCCTTCTTCGAATTTTGTTTGATGATCTCAATGGTGTCAAAACGCTTCCCTCTTAATGGCAATTTGAGTTTGGGGAACAGGAAAAAGTCACACGGTGCCATATCTGGTGAATACGGAGCCTGAGCGACTATATTCGTTGAGTATTTGGCCAAAATTCCAAAAATAATGAAAAAAAAAATACAACGTTTTTGGCACGAGGCGGGCCGCGACGCGTTTCATGCCCAAAACTTCAATCAAAATGTGTTCGACTGATCCATATGAGATGCCAAGCTCTGAAGCAATCTCACGAATACCGACACTGCATCGACGTTTTCTTCGGTATTTGATGTTGTAGGACGACCGGAACGAAGCAAATCAGTGACGTCTTCACGACCCTCTCTGAACAATTTGTACCAGTCCTCAGTAAAGCAGTAAAGGCCTTTTGCAATATCTTAAGCAAATCGGCACACGAATATTCATTCGCAGCATAAAATTTCAAACGAACTCATTTTCCATTGCAAAAATCGAAGAGCGTCCTTTTTTCGACTAACAACAACAGCTGCCAAACCAATACTAATAAGGCAATTGCGCTCAAATTATGGCAAGATGTCAAAAACAGTCCTACCAACCTAATAAATTATTTATTTGATTTTTTTTTACCGATTCATTTTGCGCGCTCCTTTTAAATCGAAATTCCCAAAAACTTTTTGATCGGTATAGTATATATTTACTCTAAAACGCATTTGCAAGTAAGGATAGCAAAATAAAGCATTACAATTTAAAAATTTAAGGTGGCATAAGTATTTTGAAATCCTTTTTGTTTAAGAAAAAACTTGCAAATTTAATTGTTCAATGTATTATTTTTGAATATTAATAAAAAATATATCCACCCTTACAACTTGTAACCTTTTTCAAATTGTTCTGTGGTCTTACGTGGTCTGCCATAACGTGCCACGTTTTATACAGTAAAGATTTTCTTATATGTTTGGCAAGATAAATTGATAATTTACTAATATTTTCTACGGAAATACCAGAGTTGTACTTCATCATCATATTATTTTTAACAAGTTGACTAAATTCTAATAAAAATTTTGTAATCAGCACTTGAAATCGATAATCGAGAGAGTGCCAAAATACTTTTATCCACCTAATATCATATCGCAATAGATAACAATGCGTAAATCCAAAAAATCTAATAATGGAATTTTGAAAAATACTTCACACATTTTACTTTTACTTAAGTTCGGATACATGATACAGTTCTTCAAAGCATCATCCAAAACACAGCGCAAATTTTTTTATAATTATAATATATATAAAAATATATATAATACTTTTGCCGACGACTGTCCTATGCCCTAATCAATAAAATATTGCCATGTTACACATAATTTTTGCCAGTGCAGCGTCTAATGCCAACGCTCAACTCGTTAGGTTTTCTAGCCACATACTACATGGGCTTGGCATGTTGTCGTCGTCGTCGTCTGTGTCTATTCTAGGTCTATTCTTTGGCTTTTCCGATTCTATTCTGGTTTCTCTCACATTTTTTATAGCCCCGGTCAAGGGTGCCGGACAACGGCAAGCTTTTTGTATGCGCGCTTGACGCTTCAATGGTTGCCAGCGATGTGCGCCTTTTGTCTGTGTTTCCACAAAAAAAAAATCGCAAAAAAAAGAAAGAGAATAAAAATCAAAAAATTCTAAACAAAAAATGTGAGGAAAATGTTTTTTTGCAAAGTAACCCAAAAGCTAACGTAAAATAAAACACAAACACAAAAAAAGACCCAGAAGAAAGGGAGCAAATGTGTGGCCCATTGTTTAATGGCCGTCAGCTGGAATTTGCACTAGAAATTGAAAAGTTACTGTGTGGCTCCCCCGTCTCGGCCCAGACCGCCTTTCTTTGTCCGCTCCGCCGTCCCAATGTCGGACTGTCCGTCTGTTCAACTGCATGACAACCAACAGTAGCAGCTTTTAGTTTTTTGTTCCAAACACAAAAATTGTTGAAGTAACATATTTGACAGTTAATTTTTGGGCTTAAGCTTCAGCCATTTTCTATTGCGGTTGGTTATGAATTTCTGTTCTGGACTGGTGATGGGATAAATAAGGCAGCACTTACTAACATAATATATTTTTAAGTTTAAAAAAATGTGGATGTGATTTAGGTAATATCGGAGAGTGAGATACGCATAAAAGCAATTATTTGCAAACAATTTGTCATGATATAAAATGAAACTCTAGAAGGAATGGTTTCTAATTATCCGAAGAGTTCCATACCGAATATGTGTTAAATATATAATAAAGTGGATTATGGTTGCAGTTTGTGGGAAAAGGTGTCTCAAATTAGTTTTTTGCCAATATATTTTGAGTTATTCATGCGATACTACAAGATATCGTTAATTTAACGATTTTACTGCCTTTGTCTATTATTCGTTTGTTATGGGCGAATGCTGCGACACATGTTCTACACTTTCCGGCAGTTCAATTTTGTAAAAATTATCAATAATCTGTAATAATTAGCTGCAGGAGGTACACTGCCGGCCAAAAGTTTCCAGATACCTGACAATTACTCCTTAAAATTGAAAAATTTATCATAAAAGTTTGAAAATATTGATAGGATGTAAAAAAAACTTTATTCTATTCTGTTATATATAACTTCAACTGTAACAGATAATATATTTGTACACATAGAACGATTATACTTTTTTCTTGTCAAAATATCCACCTTTAGCTTTCAACAGTTTTGAGATAATTCAAGGCATTCTATTGATAAGTTTTTCAAGAACTGTTGTATCCAGCTGCTTCCTCATCTTCTTTAATGCAATCCAGAGTGTTTCTTTCGAAGACAGACTCGGTTTCCTTACTAGACAATCAAGCTCTTCCCAAAGAAGTTAGATTGGACTTAGAAAAGGCAATTGAGCCAGCCACTTCGCGTAATAATACGCAAAACAAAAAGCTCAGAGAAATAATATTTACTAAACAAACGAAAATAATCTGATAATTCAATATACTTACTTTTACGATCTGAACTGGCTAGACAAGGAATTATCAGCATCCTTTTTCAAGGAAAGGAAGTCCTGGGTATACCCATGCCCTGCTGTAAACTGAGAATTCGAAATTTTTTCGCAAGCAAAGCGTGGAATCGGACATCATAGACATGTTGGATCTCGCGGCAAACCTGGCCGACATACTGCAGTACAAGAACCAAAGTACTTTGCTGTCTGAATAGAGCCCAGTGCTCAACTGTTATCCGTGCTATCACAGGACACTAGCTGGTGAGAAATCACACATCCAGGTTGAATGCTACCTACTATGACTTGTGTAGAAGCTGTGGCGATGAGGAGTAGTTGTCTTCGCCCAGGGCTGTGCAGTAAAAGATTCAGGTTCCTAAAGTCACATTTTCTTGATGAATTATCTCAGTTATCCAAACAGAGTCAAAATGTTTTTTAAGGTTTATTCAGGCTGCTGGATGGCTTTCTCACCTCATAAAGGGGACCTCTCAAGTGGGGAAGAGTGGTGAAATGGCTCACTGTAGTGGTATCACAACGGGCCTATTCTTCGTTTAAGTGTGTTGGGACGTCAGTCCCAACCTAACCTAACCTAACCTAACCTAATATACCTAGCCTACTCATTCGATCAATTTTAAACCACGCTCGAAGCACTTTTCAAGTTTGTTAATAAATTCCGTATAATTTCTTAAATGTCCGGAAGCTTTTGCACGGAAGTGTATGTTCTTAAGAAGATGTTTAAAGGAATTCTCTTCTATTTACAAAGAAAGGTAAACGTTTGGAAGTATAATGATCGTGATTGCAGCGATAACACAGGTCAAAATTGTTTTAGTTGTTGGAAAGCTAAGGATTGTATTTTGCTGATTGTATCAGAATTGGCTCATCTTATCAGAACTTTGATTTATAAGTTATGTATTCAAAAAACTGTTTATTTTTTCCAAATGAACAGGGTGTAAAAATTTTTGTGGTCTGTGGTCTCTGAGAACCAATATGAAGTCAAATAAATAAGCCCCAGTTGAAATTTTTTAAGAGATTCAGCAACTGACATGACAACAGTATCTGTAGACAATGTCCGGTTTTATAAATAGTTGTCCTCCAATGCACTAAAAGGCCGATTTCGGTACCGTCTTGCGTCGACTCTATCGTGTTTGCCTAAATTAGGTGCGGGTTTTCCTAACAAAAAGAAAAACAAGCTCTCTCTGATCAACTAAATATGGAAAATCTATATATTACAATTTCTACCTCGTTGAACATTACTATGGCCAAATTTTCCATAACCTTTTACTTACGCATATTGTTTTCATGGAAAACAATTAAGATATTGCGCCAAACAATTCATGCAAAATGTCGGTCTAAAAGAAAAGCGCAGCTAACCGTGCACAAAAGCGAAACCCACAACAGGAGCTGGAACAGGAACCAGAACCAGAACAAAAAGGAAGAACAAATTCATAAAGTAAATTATAATAGGCATAATAAAAAGGAGACAAAATCCAAGTGACTTGTCATAGCGCTTTGTTGTTGCCATTTACTTTGAATGTTTACTGCGGCCGGGTCGTAGTACATACCCCTTGGCCCGTTGCTCCACGTTTAGCCCATAGCCATAACCGTAGTTATAGCCGTAAGTGCTATGGCTGGAATTAAAAGCAAACGCATTAAAAGGTGCCCAAAAAGACTTTCACCTTGGAAAAGTGAACACACACACAGACAGATACACACAAACAGGGACACACTGGCGACAAAATGGCGCAGCTGCACATGGTTAAGAGGGTCGTCGACGTTGTTGTCGGTTTGGGGGCTTAATATTGCATGAAGAGGCAGCAGCAGTAACAGCAGCAACATTTTTAATTATGAAACACTAAAAGTGGCAAAGCCAAAGTGCAACAAGATGGGGCACACTCCATGGTTAATGGCTAAATGGCAGCAAAACTTGGTAGAGTCGGCCGGAATGGAATGGAAACACGATGCTTTGGTTAAACGACAGTGCTGCCAAGCTATTAACTTAAACGCCTTTTGCCGGTTAATGGAAGTATACGCGTGTACGGCAAAAGGCAACATGAACCTCATCCTGGCAATGGCCAGTTATCTGGTTAAGACAACGACTGCGGTAGTTGCAGGAGTTAAGGGGTTCGTACCACGCATAACAACAACAACAACAACAGCAGCAAACATTATGAGCGTGCCTTCATCGTGTTAACACGGCCTAATTGTAGCATACTCCGAGGCGCTCGCCCCACCTGATCCAACTGTTTCACCTGGTTTCTGGTTCAGCGTTACTTTACGGTCTCGCATATTGAATTACTTTAATTGCAGGCACGTGTGCCACATAAGTGAGCCGTTTTAGTTGCCTCATTTTGTAAGTCTGGTTAAAAGTCAAGTGCGCGGTCGACTGCACTTAGTAGCCGGACAGCCAGGACAGACAGACCAACCGATAGCGACGACGGGCTGATCCCTGTTACTCAATCTGCCGATGAAACGAGTCAGTAACCAACTAAGCAACTGCTTCGCACCTTTTGTAGGGCCTCTTTCGTTTTAAAGTTGACTGCATATTGCATGGAAACTTAAGCAAGATGTTCACTAAGCCGACTAGTAACTTTTACTAGACATGGGTTCCATGTACTACACGGAAAAAAAATAAACACATCAAAAATCATATAAAATAATCCGAAATTAAAAAAAAATAAAAACCAATTACACAACTACATCCATTTTCCAAGTTTTGTACCGAAACGTTTCAGAATCATGACATATTTTTGCGACAACGAACTTCATTTATTTCGAATCATCCCGGACCCGTGAAAAAGTTCAAGGATACAGAATTAGAGACTTTACTGGATGAAGATAGTTGTAGAAAGCAACAGGAACGTGCAAATTTATTGGGCGTGACTCAGCAAGCCGTTTCTCATCGCCTAAAAAGCTTAGGAATGATTCAGAATGTTGGACATTGGGAGCCGTACGAGTTGAAGCCGAAGGACCTTTGCACGTGCGTACAACTCCTCCAACGGCAAAACAAAAAAGAAAAAATCGTGGTGGCTTCTCGGCCATGCAACAACTTCAACAGCGAAACCGAACATTCATGGCTCGAAGCTGATGCTCTGTATTTGGTGGGACCAGCTCGGCGTAGTGTACTTACTGTGAACTATTGCATTCAGGCGAAACCATTACAGGAGCCCTGTATTGGCCCGCAATACTCGGAAACACACGATAAGGTCATACTTCTACATGACAATGCTGGGTCACATGTTTCCAAGATAGTAAAAACCTACCTGGAAACTTTGAAATGGGACATCCTACCCTACCCGCCGTACTCTCGTGACATCGCCCCTTCTGATTTTTATTTATTCCGATTGTAACGCATTACCTGGCCGAACAGCACTTTCGTTCTTTTGAAGAAGCCAAAAATTGGATCGATTCGTGGATCGCGTCAAAAGAAGAACAATTTTTCCGACGAGGAATACAGAGGCCAAAAATAATTGCTAACAATGAAAATTATTTTGATGAATGAGTATGTAACGAGTTTTTTACAATAGAGCCTCAAATCATGCGAAAAACGGCGGTTTTCTATTTGTACACCCAATATATATATATTTTATTTTCCAGCCGAAGGCCTTTGTTGCTCTGTCTATATAACTTTGATTCCTTGAACTAATTTCTAAGTTACCATACAATAATCTGTATATGTGTGTGGAAGATTCTTAGCATAGTTTTCTTAAATTCCGATAGGTGCTCATGGAACCCTTTGTACTATCACTGTGGTACCGATTGTTTCCATATGCGCGAACGTATCAAGGTGAAAGTTGCACTAGGTGATAGCCAGACCTCATACAGTGTGTACAATGTAAGTATATCGATCATATCGATACATTGAAATGAAGTAGATGAAAGCTCATATGAATCTCTAATTAATCTTTAAACGTAAAATGAAAGAAAGAATAGCTACGGCAGCAATAGCAACCTTTGAACAACAATTGTCATTATTTCAATTTTGTTCCTCATATTTCTTAGAAATAAAAAATAATAATAATATATTTCTTGCTTTTTTTTCATTTAAAAACTTTTTAATTAATCTATACTTATTACATATAGATTTCAAATATTGTAAACACTCGGAAACGAAAAGTTTCACTATAATCGACATTTACAAATTTATGGACATACAAAAAAAATAAAAGAAAAATTCTATATATTTTTTAGCTCTCAGCGATACTTCTGAATCCCGACTATTTGATCAGATTCACAATTAATCGCTTCCGCGTAATTGGCAAGAACCATCTTCCCTGTGATGACCATCTTTTGCAGCTCAATTTCTCACAGTGTACATAAGCCAAAATGAGCTAATCCCCACCAGCTACATAATTTGGTTAAAATTCTTTGCTGGCACTTTGTGGTGCACAATTTCCACGCGGCTTAAATTACGAAGAGTGTGTGCGTTAAAAAAAAAAAGTGAAAACAATAAATGATATTCATATGGATGGAGTTGTTGAAATTGTTGGAACGTGAATGTTTTGCAGACTTGAGGGTTGCTCGCCTAGTCACCCCCTCTATGTAGTTGGGTGGGTGTATCAGTTGCTCAACTGTCTGTCTGGTCTCTAGTTTCAGGGCCTTAAACGCGTTAGATTTTATTGCCGAGTTTACTTTAACTTGGGCATTAGCTATAGCGCAGCTACAATATCAATATATCGATGGTACTGGCCCAACCCAATAGCCCAATAGCGCTCATCAGCAAACAAAGTTAAGTGTTTTCATTAAAGCTCCTGGGTGCCGGAAAATGGGTCTAGCCATGCAACAGTTTGCTGTAAAACTTTAGTTCTGGGAAACTGTTTCAAAGTCGGGCGATTTTGGGGGAGGTTGGGCTGGCTGTAGCTGTAGCTCACTGGAATTGATTAAGGTCATTATGCAGAGGCAGCTCTGGTGAACAACTGACTGACTGACACTTAATCCCAGCGGCATAATCAGCAACATATTGTAGCAAAACTTCTTCACACTGCCATAAAAAAGTAGCAGTTTATATTTTGAAATTTTACACCCCGTATATGTCTGTGTGCGTATGTGTATGTGTCTGTGTGGCAAAGGTTAAACAGCATTGAAGTGCAACCCGGTTAAGGCTCACTTTTTATGGACTTACCCATTTTTGTTTAACAATAAACTTGGCTGCCTGTCTGCACTTTGACTTGGCAAGGAGTGTCAGCTCCTTGTTTGGTTGGTTTGGATGGTTCGGTTGGTGCCTCTCTTGAACCAGTTTGCCTTTTGGATTTATGCTCGGGGTGTGCCATAGCGGCGCATTATTTATGAGCTGTGTGGTAAGGTCAACGGGCAGCTGCAAGGGGCAGTATCGGGGGCTTGTACATTGTACCCACTCAGAAAATTCGCACAGTTGTTGTCTTTGGCCACAGCTAAGAAATCAATATAAGCAATCAAACAAAATCAGCCGGCACTAAGCTGCACTTAGACCCAAATCCCGCTAATGCCACACCCAACTTCCCTGTTGGTCCAACTCAAAGCGTAACCCTATAAAGCAACTTCAAAAGAACCAAGTAAAGTGACATAAACGACCGAACCGGCTGACAGCAACAAGTGAATTAAAGCAAAACTTGTAAAAAGCAACCAAACCCAAACCCCAGTCCTCCAGCCCGACTGCGTCTAATGAAGGTGTTTTGTACTTCCTTTGGCCCGAGTTAACTGAGCGCTGTGAACGCCCCTTAAACGCTGCAAATGTTTTTATTACATTAAAAGCATTAACGGTATGTAGAGCAAAACACCAGAAAAAGCGGTAATACAATAAAAATATTGAGCACCACCCCCAGGACCCGGGACAGGGTACCGGGAACCATGAACTAGCAGACTGAGTTACAGGGGGACGCACAAATATGTCATCAATGTGACTGCGCGCGAGCAAGACAACTCAAAAAGTTACCCCGCTTTTGGTGCGCCTTGTTAACACCCCAGGAAACTTGGGGTTGTCCTTAAATAGAGCGCGGTAATAAATATCCGCATGTGTGTGTAAATGTGTGTTATTGCGGGTCTTTCAAAACAAACAGCGGGATTTCGTCACAGTACCCAGAAAAGACGACATGTTAAGGATATGCTTGCATACTTTTGTATGACAGTTGGTGGGTGTGGTGACAGTGTGGCAATTGCCTAAAAAATTGTGTGCATGCAAAAACTAAATTATACAACAGGGAGAAACAAGTGTAGGCTAAGTTATTAAAGATATCTTCCAAGAGCTATTTAAAGTTTTCCAAAAAAAAAAATTCATGAAATTAAGATTTCCTTCAGAAAATATATTTTTTTTAGACTTACGAAAGAATTCAGTTAAATGAATGATTGAGTTAAAAGAAATATAAAGTGTTTCTCAATAAGAGCGCTACAAAAGTTTTTTGTATGTCATTGAAATTCTTTATTCCTGTGAAAGTACATTCGATGCCATTATGTGTGGAACTCGATTTCTTTTGCATGGCCACCACGGGCACGCTTGCAGAAGTCCAGATGCTGAACCCAATTTTCGACGGTTTTCAAGCATAAATCGGCCGATACTTCTGCAATTTCACGTTCGATATTCGTACGAAGTTCATCAATCGTCGCTGGCTTGTTGGCATAGACCATAGACTTGAGGCAGCCCCACAGGAAATAGACCGATGCGGCCAATTGACTGGGCCATTTCGTGAGATAACACGTTCACCAAACATGGTTTTCAATAAATCGATTGTGACTTTCGCTGTGTGGCTTGTGGCGCCGTCCTGTTGAAACCACATATTGCCCAAGTCCATATCATCCAATTCGACGACGCCGGCCCATAAACCGCACCAAACTGTAATTTTTCCGGGATGCAATGTTTACTCATGGAGTACGTGTGGATTGCTGCCTGACAAATATCGCATATTTTGCTTATTGACGAGGCCATTCAGCCAGAAATGATCCTCATCGATGAAGATGATTTTTCGATGAAAATCCGGATCATTTTCAAGTTGTTGCTCAGCCCAATTCACGAACATACGACGCTTCTGGTGGCCAAGCGGCTTTAGTTCTTGCGTCAATTTGATCTTATAAGGATGTAGCCCAATTTGCCACAACGACGTCACAGAGACGCTTGGGAACGACGTGTGAGAGACTGATTTGGGTCTTTCCCAATTGATGCGTTAGCGGCAGCAATATTCTCGACACTACGGGCACTTTTTTGTCTCACTGGCACGGGAACATTTTGTACTGTGACTGTGGATTAAAATTTTTCCACTAGACGCTTAATTGTTGATCTGGCAAGACAATTATGACGACCATAAATTGGAGTCAGTGGCCACTGACTCCGAATTTTAAACCTTACTGAAGAGAAATGTCAAAGTGGGAAAAAATATGGCGTCGTTTGCTATCCCTATCGGTCAACTTTTGTAGCGTCCCTATTGAAAAACCCGGGATTAACACAAAGTAATGTCAACAATATCTGTTGATAGACATCCATTTTGCTTGCAAATTTTGCTTTCCAAGTTTTTAAAAATAAAAAGCAGCTGATTATAATATGACTGTGGCCCACTTTAACCCAAAGTCTCGGAGAAAAAAATGGATAAATACCACAATAATATGGAATTATTTCCATATGTTAATTTTCGAACTGTGTATGGGCTAGTACACACATATCTAAATCCTACAGAAATATGAACTGTAATAATTTTCAACTCATGCTTAATGGCTTTGTACCACTGCGCTGTATTCGCTGCGCTTCTGACTGCACACTGCAATCCGCACACTTTTACCCAATAGCTATAACTTGACTTTGTCCACCAAAGAGGCAAACAAGAGCAGCAGGGAAGAGCTTCCTGCTGAGTAAAGCAACAACAACAACAACAACAGCAGCATTTCCAAGTTTTGCCTTTGTTTGACTTTTTCGAATTGATTTCGTTAGGATAACAACAACAACAACAGCAGGAACAAGGAAAGACGAGGACAAACGAGAAGCAACACCCTTGAATGTGCGCAAGCTCCTTCCGTAGTTTGGTTCCTTAAGACCAGGCAGGGTCTGTGTGTGAGTGTCACACAGACAGACACGTCGTGTCTGTGATGTTTCCATTTGTACAAAATAGAGCACTTAACGGGGAAACTGCAAACAAATTATTGCACTTGCTGTCACCAGTATGCGTCCGCCCTCTTTTTGCCCGTTGCCAATGCATACACTTAAAGGATTACAAGAGGATCTGTCGCTTGTTTGCCGCTAAATGGACGCATTTACTCGCCGACGCATACAAACGCACGGGTAGTGGTGGCATTAAGGGTGGTGGGTGGAGAATACAATACAATGGACGAGCTGCCTTGCGCGCTTTTTATGGCCAATGAATAGATGAATGAATGCATGACAAACTGACTGAATGCCTGACTGACTGACTGGTTGACTCGCTGACTGACTGAATGACTAGCTGACTGACTGGGTATTCGAGTGGATAAGCGGGTGTGCGGAGTGAGTGGATGAGCGCTCATGGAGTTACTTAATGGATTTGGTTAAGTGCTGCATTGACATTTTGATAAATGCTTTGAAACAGATGCGCTGCGTGCCATTGCCGCTCCACTCCACTCCAATCCTCCTCAATGGGCGTTACAGGGCGCGGTCTGGCCACGAACCACGAATGCTACTACTATGCAGAAAGATGTAGGCCGCGCTTATGATAAATAGTTTTACTTGCCAGCTCTATGTAAAGCCAAGGAAGGCATTTTTATCGTTTGTTCTTCCACATTGCAAAAGTGTTTTCCAAATTTATTACCCGGCAAATCTTTTAGGCCAGCTTTTTGAGGTTGGTCGCAAGGATTTGCATGTTAAATGTCCGTTGTTTGGCCCCATGATGATTCTATTTAGTAATACCTGATGGGATTTATAAATCCATTTGAGTTCGTATTTGGATACTATACCGCAACTGTTACAATGCATTTTAAGTTTGGAATAATAAATATTAATTAAGATTACGATTCCCGAGTTGATGGTTTTGCATTTTTAGCTGGAAACATATTTTTCATACATTCATTTATTCGTTCCAAGTAATCATTCCTTAGTTGCGGTACACTTTAGTTTACTGTACAGGGAATAACTTCCACTAATTCGATGATTTTGTTAGGGTAACAATTTTTGAGAGATTATTGCATCAACGTTTGGATTTGGCTTTGGATTTAAAAATAAAAGTTAAATGAACCCAGAGTAAGAACTTTGACATTGTAACGAATACAGAAGGGTCTTTAATATATATGCGCAAGAATTTAATTAGGGCGTTTCGGGCATAAAGAACAGCAAAGCTGGACGGGCATTATGGATGCTAGCACCCCTAGGTAAGAGGAACCCTGTCAACATTTACTTACCGAGTGTGGCGCATGCTTCTTTGGAAATCATCGGATGAACTATGTCACAATTTGTTAGGTTAGGACGACATCTAGGATCAAGTCACAGCTTAGGCCAAAAAATACGCCCTTTGTAATACCACTATGGCTAACTTTAATTCACCCTGAAAATCGTATAATTCATGAAAAGTGTGAGAACAACATAAATAAAAGTATAGTAAGGATTTCTGAGAGAATTGATGATTTGATGAAATCACTCTCCAAAAAAACTCTCAAGTCCGGGCCCACCCGAGAAAAGCGAAGAACTTTTTTAGTTGAGAGAAGCAAGTTTGCTCATTTCGCTGGAGAACAGAATCCACCAAAACTTCCCGTATGCACGGGCGTATAACAATTTGTACCATAAAGAATCGGGACTACGTTTACACAAGCAAATATATGACCGACATGACTTAAGAAGTCGATTCAGAATCTTTCTTTAGGCACTAAGTTATACCCAAAAAATTTCGATATTTTACTTATTCCTGTAATTAATTATGAATTAGTTTTTGCAAAGCTTATTAAATCACCAAAGTCGATTCCTGACATATGACACTCACGTCACTAGCGACCATGGAACTACGCAACAAAATATAACTTATTTAGTTGTTGTCAATTTCAGTCTATAGCCAGCCCACTACGTCATGTCCTAGCTATTAGGATAAAACGATTATAGATTGTTATAACTTATAAGTTTACAGTTGAAGTTTTCTGATTCACCAAAAAACCATTCGATCCAAACATATATCTTAATGGAACGTCGCCATATACTGACAAGTACTGACAGTAAATTGAATTTTCCAAAAATGTATTCATATCTGATTAAGTTATCTTCAAAACATGCATCCAGAACAAATCGGTTGCTTCTTCTGGGGTAGAAAGACATTAATCAAATTTTTTAGGATTGGGTTCGTCTTAGATGAGCCATACTGTTGATTGGTTGTTTAGTTACAGTTTCCAAGATTCATCGCTTGGAATGTTCATATCAACAACTTGAAAAAATTTGTTCAATCTGCGTCGAAACATATTTTTCTTGAACGCCTACTACACTTAACTCATAGACACTTTTTTGGGGAAAAAGAGTATCCTTAGCTTATACTCTCATTTATTCTTTTAAATGGGTATCCTTCAATTTCATTCAATTAAATTTTAAAAGTTTATGTTCCCTTTTTTTTTCTTTTGCGATATCCAAACTTTTGTAACAAAATTGACCGCTGAAGCACAGTTCTTACATACAAAGAGCACAACAAATTATGGACTATAACCCAGAACCACAATAACCATCGAGCATTGCTGCCAATTTTGGTGTTGTATTTTTTAGTTGCCCTCAAATGGCAAAACTTTTTGTAATGTTTGAAGTGCCTCTAATTAGATAATATGCGGCCAGGTCGAGCCATGCCGTGCCGTGCCAGAATTCTGTTTTAGACCAAGCAGATGACGCCGCATTTTCCTATGCAAAGTGACGACGCGTGCAATAGCCCCACGAACAGGACACACATAAAAAACAAGAAGACAACAACAAAAAAAGGCAAAGCTAAAAAGCCAAAGTGAATAAAAAAAATAACTAAGGTTTAAGTTGGACATTAACGACTTTGTTATACCCTAACCTAGCTAAGCATTGAATTTTTCTGATTCCTACGAATAATTCGATTTACATACAAATTCGATACGATTATATGTGGTCTTCTGACGCAGAGTTCTAAAAAATTTAATTTTAAATTATTGACAACATTTTTAAATTTATTTGTTGAAACTTATTTGTAAGGCTGCCACTTCTTGTTTACGCGTTAGTAGAGCACTTTTGCATTTCTGCTCGACATGCCTTATGTTTACCTTATAACCAGACCGCTTTTAAAAATTAAAAAGATTTTTGGAATTTCAAATTTTATTTGTTTCGAAACTATTGCAACCCTTCTTGCTGTTAAGTCCGTTCCAAATTCCATTTTAATGCCTAAGCCCATCGTAAAAATATGCCTGTTACAAACATGTGGACAAACTCAATATACTCACTTACTCTCCAAGTAAGGAGTATGAAAAATGCTGCCGCTCACAATTTGAATCCTAATGGATGCGTGTGCGGCACGGCCAAACGACTAGCAGGCACGCAATGAGGCCACAGGCAGTGCCGCATCAGCCCTGGCAAGGTCGGTATGGTTGGGGGGTGGCAAGCTCATCCTGCCACACACAGAGTCATTGACTGTGGCACAGCTGGCGTAGGTGTAAAGTTCACGTGTGTCCACTTACCGAACCAGCTAACAGTCAGACGTCCTTTCCTTACCTCCTCCCCCACTCAGCTCTGCTGCTTCGTTTTATTAATGCTTTTGGAGTGCTTTCAATATTTTATCGCGCATTTTGCTCTATCCCGCCATGCCGGAACGATATCTATCGCTTAGTCGCGCTTTTTACCCCTTTTCGGAATGGTCGGACCACGAAAATTATAGTGCAATGGACATTGCATAATGGCTTTTAGTTGACCATAGACGGCACTGGACAGTTCCACATATACTATTCGTATATATAACTATAAATAAGTATAGGGACGGCATGTATTTGCTTATGATTATGAGTTTGAGCTGCGACGACTCCAAAGCGTCGACTTTTATCTTAATGAGTCTTTTGTTTTGGACGTGCTCGAATAAGTTAATGGAATCGAAGTACTCCCACTATTCAAATAGATGACTTTTGTTTTGACTCAGCTGAAGCGAGCATAAAGTTGTTACTGTCAGATAGACAAAAGCTAGTAAAAACTATTCCAAGGTACGACTTGATGTTGGGGTAGTCAATTAAGTTGTCAATCTAATAGCTATCATTTGGAGCGACATATGTCAGCATTTAAACAATTATTACAGTAGCTGATACAAAAATATTCCACTTGAATACAATTAACGTAAAGCGTTCTTTAAAGAGAATATTTTATACAATAAATTTAAAAAGAAATTATTTTTTAGTCATCTATTAGTTCTTCTATCTAACTAGACTTGCTTCTTCAAGCACGTTGACCAATTCTGAATTGTCAGTCCCCGACTTTTGGCTTTTTACTAAGATACTTAATGTATGATTTATTTTCCAGTTTGTATCTTATTGTAAAGTCGGTCGATGCATATCGTTAAAAAGTCGAACTAGAGACGCGCATAAGTTAATGTATATTTTTTCACTGTTCTATCTTGCCAATTGTTTTTTTGTCTAGTATCTAAGGATAACTGAGCTTTGTTGAAACGCTTTGAAAAAATAAAGAAATATTTGATATCCTGCGACATTAGATTTAGAGAGACAAAAAGATTTAGAATATCAATATTAAAGGAAGTTCGCGATAAAATAAATAATCTTAATCTAAACGTTAAGAATCAGCAGCCTTACAATGAGTACGAAAATCTTTTAGAGAGCTTCTTCCAAAAACTTAAAAGAAGAAGAATAGCATAAATTATTTAGGATTATTTTTATATCCTGTACCGTTACATACCTCAAGTCCTTTATACCAAAATGCTTATCATAACCTCGGGTAGCGATTGAGTCATGTCCGTCCTTCCGTCTGTATGAACGCCTAGATCTCGGAGACTACAAGAGCTAGAGAATAGTTTACTAGGTGGTCCTCAGAAGATGAAGTTTATTGAATCATGTCAATATCTTTCCTCGATGTCTCGCAGAACATTTTTTTGGCCAGACCGCTTAATATTTTCATCTTTAATTTAACAGAGTGATGCCTTATGGTTCCACGCATGTGTGTGTCAAAATGATCAAAATCGAACAAATACAGCAAAAGCTATAGTCAAAAATGTACAAATTTAACGTCCCCTTGCCTATAAACTGTGTCCATATTTGATTCTACCTAATTATGGTTACAAGTGACCTTGAATCAAAATTTTTAGTAAACTGATTCATGTGGCTCTAATGAACAAATCCTCATACAAATGTTATCGACGCAGAACCCCCCACCCTCCGCAATCGATTTTCCGTGTTACACATCAACTTGAAACTTAACCCATATTTAAATACTTAAGGTTCTTTGACTTTCGAGTTTCATTACAATCGGTAAACGAAAACTTATAGGTATAAATATCGAATTTCACAAAAAAAAAAAAATCGAATTAGAAAGTTCTTAGTAGGAATATCGAGAACAAATTTTTTCGAGAGAAAAGGTACAGGATATTCCACTGTCGGGCACCGCCTTACAATAAATTTGTTATCGATTTATATGTCTTTTCCACGAAATGTTACCATTCTTAGGCCCATGCTTTCATTAGATATAGTTCGGTCACTCTCTTCTAAACTAAAATCCATACCTTGCACGAAAAGTTATTTGAGATTAAGAGAATATATAAATTTATACCATCCTTACACTTAATTTCCTTATTCTCGACTACTGTCATACAATCATGAAAAAAACTCGCATATTAATCGATTATCGCATAATCGCTCCAATATTATATAGTTCTTCATGTAAAAATAGATTTCCTGGATTGTGCTCACAAGTTCTTATATTTGCACTTAAGAATTTAATAGTACAGGGCTGTTTCTACAGTTTTGAGAAGATGTATTTTGTATATTTTGTAGAACTGTATTTCAAGTTAAAAATTTTTTTTTTTGCTAAATGGGTTCCTCACAGAGAGGTGGCGCACTGCGACCAAACGGTCTTTTGTACCATACCCTTAAGTTAAAGCAAAAGACTTTCCGCTTTCGCATGAATAGAAGTAGGTCTTTTGTTGGTATTCACCTGAGATGGAAGGGACTAATCCGTTCCTTTCCCATGTGACAGGCTCTGTCCCATACCAGCGCTGGGCAGTCACAGAGAATATGTCTGGTGATTTCATCGTCTTCTAGACAGAGCCGGCACTCTGAAGAGTCCGTTAAGCCAATTTTCTGTATATGGTATCTAACAGTGTGGTGGCCAAATAGGTAAGCTACCAGGAGCTCTGCTAAGACCTTTTGTCTTGAAGGCATCCAGAGGTTTGACAACACTTTTGTTTGACGTAGCCCCGGTAAGGAGAACCAGTATCTCCTATGTGTTCTCCAGCATCCCATTTGTTTATCATGGCTTTGATTGTGGACCAACCGATATCACAAAACGGCACAGGAGATGTGGTCAAGTCTGCTCTTTTTTTCGCAGCGTTGTCTGTTGAAATATTTATTTTTTTATATTTCTTAATAAGTGTAGTAAATAATTTCAAGATAGGAAAATCGAATTTTCATCATATAAATAAATATTGTAGGGCTGGGTTGAAATGAGTAGGTGGCGCAGCCCCTTGCACATACAACAATCTTTGACATGACTGATTGGTTAATAAAGCTAGAGCTAAAATCGTTCAAAGCTAAATTTTATTTTTTTAAAAATACCACCCCCAAGTGAGGCTAATGATGGCTCATAATTTGTATAGGTCCCTAAAAGCCGGAATCACCCCGTATTTTCCTTATAATTGACAAACTCAAACGCATGGAGCTATAGGACTGAAATTTGTCTTGGAATTATATTATATGAAAATTGTGATATACTTAGGATTTAAATAAAAAAAAGGTCTTCGTAGTTTTGGATAATTCGGTGTAGTTCCAAAGTGGAAAAATGGCTGTTAAAAGTTTGTTTGAAAAGACTTTGTTCAAATTTAACCCACTTATAACTTGAAACATTTGCAGATGACTGTGTGTAACAAAATTGGTTTAATAAAATTTTTCATAAACAGTAGGGTTTATTACCCAGAAAATGTGTTTTTTAATTTCTATACAAATTAGCCATAAATAAGAAATTTGGTAAACACACAAAATAAAAATAAAGCTCTTAGTTACTTTGCCGTTTACAATCACATGAGTTTTTTAATTATTCTTAGGTTAATCTTTGTCTTTCCATGTCAACGAAGCGATTTTGCGATTAAGAAATGTGTTGCCTACTTAAGGGAGCTTGCACATATTCAGATCAAATCTTTAACACAATGCGACACATAAAACTATAAACCATCAAATGACATGGCTTTTCATTTATGATGCGACTTGCATTTGGAGCTTATTTTTCTCTTAGCATTTGTGAGAGTCTGTTTTCCATGTATCCATGGGATCCATGAGTGAGTGGGTTTGGCTGGGTGAGTGTGGGTGAGTGAACAATGTGCAATGGTGCACTCGAAATGACAGCATAAAACTCTGAAGATGGAAGAATTGTAGTGGCAGCTGGAAAAGCTTAAAAGCGAAAACAACAACAACAACAATGCCAACACTTTTACGTTTTAACAACGGCAACAAGACAACTTTAAGCCCTGGCGAATTCAACACGACAACTGTGTAGTAAAGCTGGTAAAAATAAATAAACCATTGACCATTATATACCCTACAGTGCAAGGCAAAGGTAAACACTGTAACTTTTGTAACGTAACTTTTGATTTTCATCAAAATCGGTCAAAATCGGTCGAAACCTATTGGTTATATCGATTTCCAAAAATTCCAATTGGAAAATGCTTTTTTATTTGATGTATGGTAAAGCAAAAATCCCATAACGAGCGGTGCTTAGGATTGGATTTTTATACCCTGTACCGTATGGTACCAAGGGTATATTAAGTTTGTGCAAGCCGAAAATGTATGTAACATATAGAAGGAGTCGTCGGAGACACCCCAAAGTTACCTAAAATATGATCAGGGTGAATAGAGAAGTCGATAGACCTATGTCCGTCTGTCCGTCCGTCCGTCTGTCCGTTTGAACACCTAGATCTCAGAGATGGTAAGAGCTAACCAAACTTTCACATTAGATCCCATATTATTCCATAGGAGACAAGTTTATTTTATTTTTTTGATATCGGGGATAAATTATATAGCTCCCATATGGGTGTTTCAGACGACCTCGACAAAAAAAAAGGTTTTAGATGGATAATTCGTTTGTTCATGAAGATATCGTAACCAAATTTGGTATTTCGTATGGTTCCCAAGTACTGTACCAAATTTCATCAAAATCGGTTGACTATATCATATAGCTCCCATAGGACCGATCGGCCAAAATAACTTTTTTAAATCAAAATTCGCTATATTTTGTTTTTCAATAAAGATATCGTAACTAGATTTGGCATTTGGTAATTTTTTAGAGCACTTAAGCAATGTGCCAAATTTGAACAAAATCGGTTGACTATATCATATAGCTCCCATAGGGCCGATCTTCCAAAAAATCGATTTTTTAACAAAATTTAGTGTGTTTCGTTTGTTTGTTGAGATATTGGGACCAAATTTGATATTCGTGAGTTTTTTATAGTTCCTAAGCACTGTACTAAATTTAATCCAAATCGGTTGACTATATCATATAGCTCCAATAGGACCGATGTGTTTCATTTGTTTGTAAAGATATTTAAACTAAATTTAGCACTCAGATCTTTTAAGGTATTTAATCACTGTGTCAAATTTTATTGAAATCGGCTGACTATATCATATAACTTCCATAGGAACGATTGGTCAAAAAAAATTTTTTGCTAAAAAATTCTTCTGTTTTTGGTTTTTTGTGAAGGAACCGGATTTTATTGCAAGCTAGTGGTACAGGGTATCCCAAAGTCGTCCGCGCCCGACTTTACGTACGCCATTTTCTGTTCATCATTTTAATTAAATAAAATCGGAATCTCTTTCGGTTTCAGTTGATATTGAGCCCAATTTCCTAGATTTTATTACGATTTGAAATTGGTTGTTAAGTTACTTAACATTTGCATTTGAGTCAAAAAAATCTCCATTTTAAAAACTTAATCAAAAATCAGTTCCGGAATTTACTCTCACAAAAGCATCTCCCAGCACTAATTGTGCCACAGCTGCAGATCCCTCTGAAAGATCTCACAAAGGATAGTTATTTAGCACAAATCTTTGAATATTTACTTTAATGCTATGTACAGCGTGTTTTTTTAGAGCTTCACAACTTTGGGTTGGCAACACTGCTTTATCT
>JBAMAX010003960.1:0-60624 GCA_037043745.1 Chymomyza amoena
GAGGTTATTACGCAACGTTATGGTCAGTTAAAAATTTTACTTTTTTAGCGAAATTAAGTATCCGCCCAACTTGTAGCCTGGCCACCTCTTCTAGACCGACAAACGCTGGTTCTCCTAGGGTGGTCAGACGATGTCTAGAGATGGCTGGGCAGTCGCAGAGTACGTGTGCTAGGGTCTCAGGGACTTCTGGATCCCTGCAGATCCTGCATGATTCGCTTGCCGTTAGTCCCATCCTATGCGCATGCTTCGCTAAGAGGCAATGCCCTGTTAGCACACCCGTGATGGTCCTGCATTCAGTGCGTGAGAGTTTCATTATGAAGTTACTTTGTTTCCTGCCGTAATGAGCCAGCATGATTTTCGCTGTGTGACAGCTGTCTAGATTTTTCCATCTAGCTTCAGCTCTGCGCTTCACGTTGCACTCCAGCATAACGTAGAGGTGTTTTATCGGTCGGCGTACGTCGTGTATTTGTCCCTCCGGAAGCCCAACACCGCTTTTGGCAATTGCATCCACCATTTCATTCCCCATTATGCCTTTATGTCCAGGCACCCAGTAGATATGCAGTTTACGAGCCGCAGCTAATCTCTGGATGGCTGCCTGGCATTCAAGGACTTGGAAGGAGGATGTACAGTGCGATACAATAGCCTTGATAGCGGCTTGACTGTCTATGAAGAGATTAATCTTTGTTCCAGTTGAAGTGTTGGTACATGCCAACTCAGCCGCCTTCATTGCGGCGAATACTTCAGCCTGGAAGATGCTGCAGTGGTCCGGAAGCCTGTAACTTTGACTTACATTAAGCTCGGAGCAGTATACTCCAGCACCAACGCCCTTTTCCATCTTTGAGCCGTCAGTGAATAGGTTATAGGTATTGTGACTGGGTATAAGGCCTTTACGCCAGCCGTCTTCCTCCATCGTCACCTTTACCCTTTTCCCAAATTGTAGCTGCGGTATGACATAGTCAATTTCGTCAGGCGTCCCTGTCCTATTGAACTATGTCCGTAGCGAATGTTCTTAAAAAGACCCGCCGCTTTTAGGCGCCCAGCTGTACGAGCAGCTGAGTACTCCGCGTAGAGGTCAATCGGAAGTAAGTCTAAAATGATGTTTAGCGCCGCTGTAGGTGTTGACCGGAGAGCCCCTGTAGTGCACAGCGATGCAAGTCGCTGAACGCGTGCCAGTGGCTTCAGGTACGTCGTTTTGTTTGTCGCCTTCCACCAAACTAGGACGCCGTAGAGCAGTATCGGACGAACAATTGCCGTGTAGCACCAATGCATTAGAGTGGGTGAGAGGCCCCAAGTGCAGCCCAGCATCTTTTTACATGCGTATAGGGCATTACTGGCCTTTTCACACGCTCTTCCACATTGGCCTTCCACAGCAGCTTGTTATCCAAAACCACTCCTAGGTATCTAGTTTGGGTTTTCAGGGTCAGTAGAGTGCCGTTTAGTCTAGGTGGGGTCCACTGCGGGGTTTTGTATCTCCTGGTGAAGAGCAGTAGGTCCGTCTTCTCCGGATTAACGTCTAGCCCTGCATTAGTGGCCCATCGGTGAATCGTGTCCAGTGACCTTGTCATCAGATCACTGAGAGTTGAAAGGCATATGCCTGTGACTACTACAGCGATGTCGTCAGCATACGCAATTAGTTTTGTGGCTCTGCCTTCAAATTGTTTTAGAATTCCGTCGACTACTAGGAGCCATAGTAGGGGAGAGATGACACCACCTTGCGGGGTTCCTCTGTTCGTTTCCCTAGAGATTATGGCACCGTTCCACTCTGCCCTTATCCTTCTGCAGTTCAACAGACTGCATATCCACCGGTAAGTGCAGCTATTCGTGTCAAGCGATTGAAGCCCCTCCTTGAGAGCTTCAAGCGACACGTTATTAAAAGCTCCGGCTATGTCCAGAAATACCGCGAGTGCGTATTCCTTGTGATCCATAGCACCTTCAATACTTCGTGTCAGCGTGTGAAGAGCTGATTCCGTAGATCTACCCTTCATGTATGCGTGTTGAGCGTCCGAGAAACCAGATCCCAACGAGGCTCTTATGTCTTCATCAAGGATTTTCTCGAGCGATTTGAGTAGGAAGGATGTGAGACTGATCGGCCGAAAGTCCTTAGGGTAGAGGTGGCTGGTCTTTCCTGCTTTGGGAATGAACACAACCTTTGCCTCTCTCCATGCTGTAGGCACATAACCAAGTCTCAAGCACCCTTTAAATATTGCCTTTAGCCAAGGGATCAGCAAGTCCAGGGCCTGCTGAAGCATGGCTGGAAAGATGCCATCTGGTCCCGGTGACTTGTATGGGTCGAAAGATCTCACCGCCCAGTCAACCTTGGCATGAGTGACTAAGCGCTGTATTTTGGCTTCGTCGCTGCTGTTAATCACATATTCTTGCGAGTTGATACCTGTAGGTACGGTATTTCCAGGAAAGTGTGCCGAAACCAGAGCTTCCAGCGATTCCTGACAATTACTCGTCCAGTTACCACAGGTATCGCGAATTAGGCCAGGAACAGAAGGCTGCTTTGATAGGAGTTTCCTAAGTCTGGCCGTCTCTGTTACCTTTTCGATACTGCCACAGAAATTCTTCCACGAGTTTCTTTTGGTGGTACGGACCGCTTTTTTGAATTCTTTGAGTGAATCTTTGTACTCATCCCAACACACTTCACTTTCTGCCTGCTTCGCAAGCTTGAAGATTTCGCGTACGTAGCGTCTTTGATCGCCCAGCTCCTTGTTCCACCAAGGTGGCTTGGACTTACGCCTTGCACGGGCAAGAGGACAGGATACAAGATAGGCGCTATTAAGATGAGAGGTTAGGGTTGCAACGGTTGCTTCGAGCGCGACCGTAGAGCTACTAACCATAGGGCTACCAAGTTTACGCTGAAGTGTGCGTCTGTACAGGTCCCAGTTCGTATTCCTAGGATTTCTGACAGGCGTTGCAGCGATTTTGGGGGTAAAAACGAGTGAAAAGGCTAAATATCTATGGTCAGAGAAAGAGGGTATACTAAGTACCCTCCAGTTCTCGACACCTATATCTTTTGTATGGAGAGTTATATCTAGCACGTTACTGGAGGTGGGCCCAACGAAAGTGGGTTCCTCACCCCTGTTGGCTATATATAGGCTA
Organism: Chymomyza amoena; assembly: GCA_037043745.1. Lineage (NCBI taxonomy): Eukaryota > Metazoa > Arthropoda > Insecta > Diptera > Drosophilidae > Chymomyza > Chymomyza amoena. Next base: position 3,106 of record JBAMAX010003960.1, read on the forward strand.
CTACGAATTATGTATTCTAGTAAAGACTCACCTCTTGTGTTAATGTCACCGCTGCCCCATGCTGAGTGATGAGCGTTCGCATCCGCTCCAACTATCAGCTGCTGCCTCCTCTTCGTGGCTTCGTCCGCCAACTTTAGGAGCTCAGGTGGTGGCGCTTCGACGTCGTGGGCCATGTAGCAGGACGCGAGGAGTAGCACGTCATCCTTGCCGTCCTTTATGGCCACCGCGGTTAGATCTCCTGTGGAGAAATTTGTTATTAGAAACGAGTAGACAGATTTTCGTACAAGGACAGCAGTCCTTATCTTGCCTGTAGTGTCAGGAACGTATAAGTTGAATTGCCTCGATTTTAGGCCAGAAACCAGATCTCCTGATGCCAACCATGGTTCCTGTATCAAGGCAACGTCGTAGCCGCCCCCCTCTATGTTGAGGAGAAGCTCGGCTGAGGCAATTTTACTGCGATGGAGGTTGATTTGAAGGACCTTCAGCATTCGCTTCTGGGACCTTCATGGGGTCGACTGTTACCGCCGGTTCACCCACCTCCTGCTCGTTCCTCAGCGTGAGGGAAGCTTCTAGGATTTGCTCTATCCCAAGATCGCCTTCCACTTCACCTGCGGCCAGTGTGTTGTCGTTGTTGTCAGCAGGATGGCGCTTTTTGAGACGCAGGTACACACTCCCTACGCCCCACGCCATCTTCCCGAACCTAGGGTAGAGAATATCCTCGGCCGCCTTGTTGATCTGGAGGATGAAGTTCTGGCCAGCGTTCTTATCAGCTGGCTTAGAGACGTGCAGCACCCTCCAGTCATTCGTCGGCACATCAGGATTCTGTCGCTGTAGTAGACAGAGTGCATCTTCCGGCTTTACCACGCGCGGTATTAGCACCTTCGCCTTAGGTAAAGACGGAATACTGTATCTGTCTACTACCTCAAGAGAAGCTTCTACCCATAGGCCCCGGAGTTCGACAGCAGCCGTTTTCAACCACTCGAGGGTCGGGTCATCCTTACATTTGACGAGTTTAACCCCGTCAAACCAGCCCGCGCCATCAAACGACGGCATCGGCGCCGTGGGCTCTTCCCTCATTTTAACGAACATGGCCTCCAGGAGTTTCATCTCCACGGCCGACCACTGCTCCTGCGTCATCTTCCCCTGCGGTTGGCTACGGTCAATGAGTGCCACGGTTAAGTGCCGTTTGGCCACTACACTAGCCGTAGCCGTCTTCGAAGTGGTGGGCTTCATGGCCGCTTTCGAAGAGCTGGGCTTCTCATTTCGTACGCTGTACCCCTCCTTGTGCTTCTGCCGCTTACCGCTTTGCACTTCGCACTCGGTTGATCTTAGTCTTTTTACTGCAAGGTTCTCCTCGACCCGGTTTGCGAACTTCGAGTCCGTCGGAGCACACCAAGCTTTTGCCGCGAAGTGAGCCCGGCCTTTCTCCACGGTGTCTTTCGCCCAAGCCAACCTTTCTTCCTCCTCCTTCGTCAGGTTGGACTTGTTTTCAAGTCTACCGCAGATCTTGACCGCAGCCTTATACTGTGCTTTTGCCTTAAGCCCCTCCTTGCTCGGCTTTGACCTCGGCCCTTTCTTGCAAGCAGAAATGGCACCTCGGTCATCGCCTGGAGAGCGCAGTAAAGCTTCTTCATCCGCTGTGTTAATGCTGTCGTGGTCCGAGTCTTCTTGGACTTCGGCATCCGCGCGGAGCATCTTTCTCATCGTTTTTTTGGCAGTAGCAGTACAACTGTTGGGACCTGCTCCAATCCCAGCAGAGGTGTGACCGCTGGCGACGCGACTTATGTCGTCGCGCCCGCCGGTGGTAGCAGTCACGCCTTCCACCGACGTTTGAACTGACATCCCAGTTCTCGTTTGATCTTTGTCAACCTCCATTGTGCATGATTTTTGATTCAGGGGGAGCGCACCCCATAGCGTTTTATGCCTAACCGCCAGGCACCACTCAGTAATGATCCGTAGCAAGCTGCTCACCGATCTTAGCTAGACATTCACTTCTCTGCGCTGGCATGCTAAAAATGCAACCAGACACAGGGTCGCAAATGCCCATTGCCCGGTCGGCACCCGCGTGGAGGGTACAACTGAGTGGATTTTTGCCGACCTAACTAACTTTTGAGTAAAACAACAAGAATTTTTAAAAAAATGTGTATTCTGTATTTGTATTTATTTTATTATTATATTATTAGTTGTTCAAAATAAGTTAAAACAACTTCTGAATAAGTATTATTAATTATTTTATTATTATATTATATATTTTTGTCATCGAGACCACTTTATTATTTATTTTATCTACTGCAAGTACTACTCTTTTAACTGCTGCTTTTTATGAGGAAACAACAATTTAGCATGGTACTTTGTTTATCGGAATAACGATGAAAAATAATAATTATCTACGATTATACATCGTGGATGATCCAATGATCGTTTCATTCGGTTTCAACAATTCATAATAGATAACACCACGTTACCCCCACCAAATACGGGGCATGAGCTTAGGTCCATGAATATTTGGCTTCGCCGGGCTTACCCCATGACTTTTGCGCTTGGGATTGTCGTAATGGATCCACTTTCGATGCAAAAAACATTTCATTTTCTGTCGTTGAACTAGCTGTTTACATGAGAAAAAACGGCACTCAACGTCTCTCGGCTTCAACTCATTTGGAACCCAATTTCCTGGCTTTTGTATTATTCCCAAGGCCTTTAAATGTTTGGAAATTGCTTCATTGATTCATCGACATTCAATGTTTCTGCCAACATTTTGAGCGTTTGAGATGAATCTTTCTCGAGTAATGTCTTCAATTCTTCATTTTCAAACTTTTTCGGCTGCCCCGGACGCTCTTTGTCTTTGACATCAAAGTCCCCACTTTTAAAGCGTTGAAATCAATCAAAACACTGTGTTTTTGATAGAGAATATTCCCCATAAACTTCCACTAGCAAACGATGACTTTCGGGAACGATTTTCTTTGCGAAAAAATGTCCCAACTAAACTTCCCACAAATTCTGTTTTTTTCGCCAATTTTCTAAATTTTCCATCATTAAACAAAAATTTGATATGCACAAACAAACGAAATAATTTTAACTGATTCTGACAGCTATTGAAGGTATCTTTCAAATGGCTTATGTGTCATTGATATTTTTGCAGTGTATATGTCAATGGCGACATCTATTGTTGGAGTCCGGAAATTAATTCAAGTTCCCAATAGTACACGAGCCTTAGTATAACATTGACATTAAATGGTTTCCGGCCTATGGGACCGTATATTACGATTTGGCCCAACTCACTTTTTAGCACTTCATGCAGTTAAGTAACAATAAGAATTGATTCCAACCAAGTATTTTTGAAAGTTATCATGTAACAAGTATCCAACTGCCGGATCGTCTATTTAAATCATCTTCCAATTTCAGGAAATGCAGCCCTGCAATTGGTTATTGTGTAGATTTCTTTATTTTTTTTAAAAGTTTCTGATGAAATAACGAAAAGCTTAACTACAAATAGCCCAGATAATAGGATACTTTTAATCCATTTCTGCTCTTCGTCAAGCATTTTAGACTATTGTGAAGTCCTTTTTTTATTTTAAATGATTGCTTTTTTTTGTAACAAGTCTTGAAACTTTTTAGCAATATTATAGACCTAGTGGAACTCGTAGATATTGGGTGATTCATTAAGACCTTTTTTTTTAATATTTGGCAAATGCAAATTTCAAAGGAATGATGGAATCTTTATTTTTGATTTCAAAAGGATATTTTATGGCATTTATTTTTAAAAAATGTTCAATCAAATGTTGGCCGCAACTGCGTTTTAAATGGTCCATCCTGAAGGTCAAATTTTCCATGATTCGTTCAAGTATTTCCACTGGTAATTATTTGGCCATTAACACGAGTAATGTTGGCTTCCAAGGCCTCAATCGGTGCTGGTTTGTCCAAAATGTCTGATTCATTAAGTCCGTTTATATAAAAAATTCACAAAAAATAATTTCCATGAGGTTTTTTCGATATATTTCCATATTTCCCTTTAACGTTTTCATATTTTCGTTTTTTTCATGCACCAAAATTAATTTTTTTTTTTTGTTTTTAAGTTTTCCTTTCTTTCTTCGATAAATTCCCAAAAATTTCCCCTTTTCAACTACTTCAATTCCTTTCTATTTCTTTTGAAACAAATCTGTCAAATTCTGAAGCATAATTTTGGTAAAATTGAGAGCCAGTGAAATAAAAACGTTTGAGCTCATGAAATACTGGAATTATATAACCCTATTTCAACTAGTGCGGAATCTAAGAAACCTAAATTAATTTGGTTAAAAGTAAAGAAATCCAAAACGATTTTAGTTTGAAAAAAATACGGAAAATATTTTTAAAATAATTTTTCTTTTACTCTTAAGGCTCCTAAGTGCGTATTTTGTCAACATTGCTATTCCTGAAAAATACATTTTTTTTATTCTTTTTAGACCAGATATACATTAAGAAATTCCCAAATTTCCTTTTTCGGTTTCGCCAATTTTTCCAACAACTAGGCGATTCCCAAGCAAATCGTTCTCCTTTTATACATATAAGACCCCTTGGAGGAGGGGCATAGGGGATCTCTATTAATAACTGTTCGAACAGAACAGGGACCTACAGTTTATAGCCGAATCCGAACGGCGGTGTCTTTAATTAATAGAGACTTTCATGGCAAATAGCGTCTTTGAGCTAGCGATGCCAGTGCTAGGCAAATGCACTGCGGGGAATCAAACCACCGACCTTCGGTTTTAGAGGCGAGTACGCTACCACTTAAGCCACCTACGGCCACTTCTCCTTTTACGGTATAATAAATGGGATTTTATATTCCGTATAATAAATTCGAAATAGCTCTTTGTTTTTTTTTTTAACTTAAATTTGATTAAAAATTAAGAGTTGATTTTTGCTTAAAGAAATTTAAGCTTGGAAATAAAAGAAAACTGTAAGGCTGAAAAAAATATCGGCAGCTTCGTAATGCCTAAGATTATGTAAATAATATTGAACATTCAAAAATCTCATTTTTACCAAAAGAAAAAACTAAAATTTCTCTTATTTAAAGAAAAAAAACTGCACTTTGCTCAAAGCATTTGCAACCAATGTGCAGTGTGACCAAATGTGACTCAGATTGGTATAAATGTTGGAAACGGAGCTGCTTTCTTATGCCATATCCCATCTTCCACATATATTGCTTATTATTGCAGTAAACTCATATTTTCCAGTGCTTGAAAGCAGCTTGCAATATTTTAGCTACTTAACACACTCACTCAACGATGACGATGACGATGATAATAATCATGATGTTGAGATGAAGAAGGCAGTCAGGCAATGCACTCAGAGCTACAGAGAGCATATACTGTACATATATACAGGGAGGGGGTTTTATGTATGGCTGGGAATCCTCTTGGGTTAGAATGGGATTCAGTCAAATGGGAAAATTATAGCAAAGAAAACAAATAAAATCACTAAAGCCATCACGTGCTACATTTCGGATACCCTGAACGGGCTTAAAGAACAAGCCAGCTAAGAAAGGATTTTAAGAAAAATTTATAAAGTAGCATTAAAAACATATTCCAAGAATTTTTAAAGGATTTTTAGCAATTTTTTTTTAAATGTATTTGGTGTTTTTTATACATAAAACAAACCTCAAACATGCTAAGCTACTGAATACTTGATATAAAAATATATTGTATTTTTATATATATTTCCAATATTTCAGAATCTGTTCCATATAAAAGTTTTTCGACTGCATTTTCAGCAATATCATTTGGTATGATTTAAAAATGCAATGCGATAATGTTTCCCAAACCCGGTATTAAGACCATACTTATTTGCAATTTTTTGGATAGCTATAATGTTTCTGGAGCTCGGGAAACCCGAAAAGCCTCCCGTAAATCCGCCACTGCCTATAGATAAATATAATACCTGTTATAATTTGTTTGTTATCTATTCTGAATTTGGAATTTGATTCAGATTTGACTCCCACCAAAATCTTGTTTTCGAAATCTTGAATATTTACAAAATTTAAATTATTAAATTAAAAATCTTTAATTTAGAACTCTTAGTATAATTTTAATAGATTTTGTGCGTGTCTTAAGTTTATTATGTATAAGATTTTTTTTTATTAATTCAATATTTTTTATATTATTTTAAGGAAAGTTAAGAATTTTAAAAACGCTTCAAATCAGTTTTACGAGAATTTTTATACCCTGTACCGTATGGTATATTAAGTTTGTGCAAGCCGAAAATGTATGTAACATAAAGAAGGAGTCGTCGGAAATACCCATAAGTTACCTAAAATATGATCAGGGTGACTAGAGAAGTCGATATATCCATGTCCGTCTGTCCGTCCGTCCGTCCGTCTGTCCGTCTGTCCGTTTGAACGCCTAGATCTCAGAGTTGGTAAGGGCTAGAGTAACCAAACTTCCACATTAGATCCCATATTATTCCATAGAAGACAAGCTTATTTTATTTTTTGATATCGGGGTTAAATTATATAGCTCCCATAGGGGTGTTTCAGACCACCCCGAAAAAAAAAGTTTTAGATAAATAATTCGTTTGCTTATGAAGATATCGTAACCAAATTTGGCATTCAAAAGTTTTTGATAGTTCCCAAGCACTGTATCAAATTTGATCAAAATCGGTTGACTATATCATATTGCTCCCATAGGACCGATCGGCCAAAATAACTTTATTTATACAAAACTCGCTATATTTCGTTTTTTAATAAAAATATCGTAACTAGATTAAGCGACTGGAAATTTTTTAGAGCACTTAAGCAATGTGCCAAATTTAAACAAAATCGGTTGACTATATCATATAGCTCCCATACGGCGGATCTTCCAAAAAATCGATTTTTGAACAAAATTTGTTGTGTTTCGTTTGTTTGTTAAGATATTGGGACCAAGTTTGATATTCGTAAGTTTATTATAGTTCCTTATCACTATACTAAATTTGATCAAAATCGGTTGACTATATCATATAGCTCCCATAGGCACGATCGGTCAAACAAAAAATATTTGCTTAAAATTCTTCTGTTTTTGGTTTTTTATGAAGGAACCGGAGATTATAGGCTTAGTGGTACAGGGTATCTCAAAGTGGTCCCCGTCCGACTTTACGTCCGTCATTTTTTTAACCTGTTTAGTTGATTCGTTTTAATTTCTCTTGCATAGAAACATTCAGTTTCAAACAGTATGGAAAGTTCGGTTAGGTGAAATTGGGAGCAGCAAATATTCGATTTACAAACGAATCCGACTAAAATGTTCGCATACGTTTTTCGGAGCACGTACGACTATCTCAAAAATGGACGATTCTCCAAGAATAATCATATAAAAACATAAGTTACACAAAAAAATATTTGGTCATGAGGCTTATGTTTTATTATGAGCTTAATTCCAATTTGCTATCAGAAGAGAATTTTTAATCAATAAAAAATATGTAACTTTGTTAGATAATATTACTAACTTTTTCAATTAATTACAATTTTATTAAAAAACAATTTTTTTTAAATATATATTGTTGACTAAATACAAAGCCAAATAGTGTAAATGTAATATTGAGTATTTTAATATTTAAAAATGGTCTGTTTCAACTTTATTGGTTAATATTGTAATATTTACACTGTACTACAAAGGCTTTGTCAATTATTTGCATTACCTCAACGAATTTTAATAAAAATTAATTGAAATGCGTATTTTATCCCCTTATTGGGTTGCATGAAGATGAATGTAAAGGTAATCCGGAATTCCACTTAAAACTAATGAAAAGGTTTGGGGATATTTATTGTTAAATTTGGTCACGAGGCCAAACAATCGATTGTTATCTTTGTACGACTAAAAGGGAAGCCAAACAAATATGTAGGTAGGTAATGACAATAAAATCGAAAAATTATGACACTGAATCCTTTTTACACTAAATTAATAAAAATTTATCAAATTAAATTATACACCAAAAATTTAAAATACATTTTTCGTTTTTTTATATACCATGACATATTTTTTTTGGACAACTCTATTTGTGCAGGGTATACAAATTTTTGTAGTTTTGCCGCAAAATTTTATTACTTAAAAAACTAGATAAGATAAGATTTATTATGTAAGAAAAATATGAAAGATTACGGAGAGACATAAAACTTTTTTATACTCATTAGGTACATAGTATAAAGAGACATAAGCTTATAGGCGCAGATACTATAAAGATGATGATTTTTTCAACAGTGCAGACTCTCTCTAAAACATTATTTTCTCTTTAAAATCATGCGGAAGAATTTGAGATTCTTGAGATTCTATCAATATGATCATTTTTTTTAACTGTGCAGACCATATCTAAGAGACTCTTCTTTCATGCATAGGGATTTTCTTATGGACGCAGATTCTATCAAGATGAATTTTTGCTCTCTATTTGAGAATTTTATTTTATATAAATTAAACATTTTTTTTTTTTATTAATTTGGAATTATAAAAATATTTATTGAAGAGTCTTCGCGTAATTAAAGATTCCTAATTTTACTTTTTTAAGACAATTTTTTTATGTAAGTTTTAGTCATTTTTGTAAGTTGAGAATTTTGTATTTATTTTTTAAGTTTTAGTGCTACATATTTTAATATACGAATTTTGTGCGTAATTCAAGATTATGAATTTTACGAATTTTTGCTCATTATTTGAGCTTTTTTTTATAAATAAATAAACAAATTTTTTTTATAAGTTGAAATAAATTTATTTTTAAGATGTAATGTTAAAAATCTGTATTTAAAAGCCTTGTGCGTAATTAAAGATTCTTAATTTGGCGAATGTTTGCTCTTTTTATTGTAAGTTGAGCATTTTAAAAATGTGATATTCTTTAAATACGAGGGTGGATTGATAAGTTTCCGGCCTGACCAAGAAAAACAACGTTTTTAAGATTTTTTTTTTATTTCTCAACATAATCTCCTCCAAGGCTGATACATTTCTCATAGCGGTGTTCTAGTCTAGTAATGCCATCTCTATAGACTGATTCGTCAAGCTCCTCAAAATACCCATTTACAGCTTCGATTACTTCTTCATTGTCCGCAAATCTCTTACCGCCAAGCCATTTTTTGAGGTTAGGAAACAGATAAAAGTCACTCGGGGCTAGGTCTGGAGAGTAGGGAGGGTGCGGCATCAATTCAAACTTCAGATCGTTGATTTTAGCCATCGCAACGATTGACTTGTGCGCTGGGGCGTTATCGTGATGAAACAAGATTCTTTTCTTCGCCAGATGAGGTCGTTTAATTTTCACCTCGTGGCTCAAACGTTGCAATAAGTCTGCGTAGTATGAACCAGTAATAGTTTTACCCTTTTCAAGGTAATCAATGTATATAATACCTCTTGCATCCCAAAAAACAGTAGCCATATCCTTGTTCGCTGAAAAAATTGTTTTTGCCTTCTTTGGAGTTGGTTCCCCTGGTCCAATCCACTGTTTAGACTGTTCTTTGGTTTCAGGAGTGTAGTGGCGGTAGAAATGTTTTTTCGAATCAATTTTTTTTTTCCATTTTCAAGAAAAACACAGAGGCGTCTTGTTCAGTGTGCTCTCAAATCTAAACTAACATGGCGATCGGGCTGAAACTATAGCTACAAGCTATCTAAGGATGGTACTATAGAACGCCACCTCAAGGTAGGCCTTGAGGCGCCATCTCTTGGTCAGGCCGGAAACATATCAATCCACCCTCGTAATTTTTTGCCTTATCTTAAAAATATGAATCAAGACTTTAAAAAACTTAATTTATTAAATATTCCTTTTTTTTTAAGAAATGTGTTTTTTTATTTTTTTTTTATTTAGAAAACCAATGAAATTCGAGTTCGTGAATTCGATTTCAATTAATTAAATGTTTTGGTGAAATACAAAAATACACTTAAAGTGGATTTTCGAAACCAAAAATTAAATCGTGCTAATTAAATGGCATAAGTTTCGGGACAGACGTTCTGGTAAAGTACCGGCTCATTCTTCATTCCGGCTCTGATTAAAAGTATGTCCAAACATTTGGTTCGAGTCAAGAGTCAGTTGGACAGCTTGACAGATGCACAGATGGATAGATGGATGGATGGATAGACGCCTTGACGTGTTTACTGGTGTTGAGGCAATGTTAAGACAGCTTCTGAGAGTCGGCACCCAACTTGGTGGATAGAAGCAGAAGTTATCCAATACTGGATGCCATAATTGCATAGCTGGCAAGGAATTTGTATGCACAAGGATTTTAATGAGTTTGTGGATATGTCAACCACATCTTAATACTGCGCTGAAACTTTGAAAATTGCAACGGAAAGCTTTTATATAAAATGTTGTGACGACTCTTATACATTATATATGAGTATATGAGTATATGAGCAGATATGTATATTGGTATATGTCTTTGGAATACCAAATGCATTGGTGGTTTTCGGCAATAAATTAGAAGCCAAATGTATCTTCATTATTGTCAGTCTGGCTAGTTTCAAACTTATCGTCAAGCAATTCCCCGCCCGCCCCGACCAAGCCAAAAGGAGCTCCTAAAGCCGTCAGCTGCAGATCCAGCGACAGAAACAAAAAGTAATAATGTAGAAACTTGTCAATGAAGTGCACGACTGTGGAATACACTGCAAAACAAAAAATATATATTAATTTTGAGCAACTTTGAAGTTTTGATTTGGTATTTGAGTTCATAGTAGAGTCCTATAATAAGAGTTTTGGTAAATTGGAATTTAGTGTCGTTTTTAGTGCATCTAAGCATTAAACATATTCGTGAAAAATATGAATATTTGGTTAACCATCCCGTCGATTTTTTCAATTTTTTTCGCACCGATTTTGAACTTTGGTTAAAAATTTGAACAACAAGCTATGAATGTTAAACAAAAATTTTTTTTAATTCCTTAGAGTGTGAGGAATAAAAATGTTCGTTTAATTTAAAAATTAAAAGAATAATACATTCAGTTTTTAGAAATTCTCATTCTTCATATAACGAAATAAGGTATGCCTTGCGTGAAAACTTTCGGCCTAATTTTTAAAAATTCTTATTTAAGAGTTAAAATAATTAGTTCAGATTGAAAACAAAATTTACTTCGTTTTTTATTAAATATATTTTTAACGAACAGACATCAAGATCTTTCGCGCAAAAAATCTCTTTTTAAGAGTTAAGTATAAAAATTTTCGGCTTATTTTCAAAAATCTTCAAGCGTTAATTATAAAAAATGTAATTCAAAAGAGTTTACAATTTCTTGCGCTTATTTTCTTAAAACTTTCTTTCATTTTCAAAAAGCTGTAATAGTTAAATTTATTTTATTTGGGCTTATGTTCAGAAATCTTTTTTTAAGGTTTTTCGCGCTTATTTTCATAAATCTTTTTCAAGAATTAAATATAAATATTGCTAGATGCTTTCCAAATATCTTTGTTTGAGAGCTAATTATAATTCTTTCAGGCATATTTTCATAAATCATTATTTAGACTGACATTTAAGCCTAATTTTTAAAAATTCTTATTTAAGATATTTCAGATTGAAAAAAAAATTTACTTCGTTTTTTATTATATAGCATGAATGATATATTGCTTTGACTATAAAACCTTTATATAGATATGTATATCTATCTCCTAAAGTTCGAAGTTGGAATATACGGCCAATATCTTTTATAATTTAGAATTAATTTTTACATTTAAAAAAATTTTATTTAAATGTAACCACGAGCCACAAAAATCTTAGTTCGTAAACAATATATTAATTTGGGATTTTGCACAAACTAGAAATAAGATTTTATGTGGCCTATTTTAAGAAAACATTTTATTATTTCTTAAATTAAAAAATAGCTTAAATAAAAAAAAAAGACTCAAAACTTACATTTTTTGCTAACAATCTACCAAAAAATATATTTTAAAATTATTTTTCTATCTGGAATGGAGGAACTGCCAAAAAACTAGCACAAAAAATCTCAAAGTTAAGAATGTTTGAGATTTAAATAAGACTGTAAAAAGTCTTATCGTGTTATACTTAAAATTTTTTAAATCTTAACTTGTTTTATTTTTTTATCTTAATTTAACTTGAAAAAAGATTTTCAAAATTTTCTTAAATTGCTTAAAAATAAAATTAGTAGCTTTTTGCGAGATTTAAGTTTAAAAAATTAAAAAAAAAAAAATAATCTAACTTTGTTTCTTGATTCCTGACTAAAGAAAATATCTTTTTTTGAAGAACATAAAAGAAATAAAATGGCGAAGAATTGAACCTTAAATATTTTTTGTTTTTATTCTTTACTGAAGACCTAATTTGGACTTATAAGAATTTTCAATCTTATTTAAACAATATATATATATATATATATATATTTTTATTATTTTTTTTTAAATATAAAAATATTTAATATTATTAAACCTGTTTTTAGTTTAATAATATTTCTTTATCTTAATTCAAACCTTATTTCAATTTAAGAAATTTTGATCTTTCTTCGAGAATTTTTTTTTATATTAAAAAAAAAATTTAAAAACTAAAAATCAAACTTTTCGTTATACTTACTTATTTTACTCAAGATTTAATTTTGATTTTTAACAATTTTTTTTGTATCAGTTTAAAAACATTTTTGTGCTAAATTTATTTTTAGTTTAATAAAATTATTGCTTAAATTTCAAAATTTTGTTATACTAAACGACTTAATTTAGTCTTAATTTTTTTAACTTAATTCAAGCCTATTAATTAAATTTAGGAAATTTTTGTTTTTCTTTGAGAATATTTTATAAGCCAAAAATTATTTTTATTTTATTAATAAAATTTTTAAAGTAGAAATTAATTCGAAATTATAATAGGTTTTATAAGATTTATATTTTCTTATATATATAAAAAAAGTATATGTCTGTTTGTATGAGGTTGGACGCCAAACCCTTTGTCCGATTTTAATGGGACTTTTTTTAAAATGTTCAGTAGCTTCCTGGGACGCGAATAGGCTATGTAATATCATTGGAAAATTTACAGAAAAATTAGGAAAATTGAAAATACTAAAAACGACAATTTCATTTTCCAATAAATTTTTTTTTTTAATTTAGGTTGGCATTGTGTACATTGTCAGATTAACTAATATTTTTTAGTTAATTGTTTTTGTCGAAAGGAAACACAAAATTTATAAACGTTATAAATTTTAGTTTATTTAGGCACACAAAATTTCATGAGAATCGGTACAGCCGTTTCGGAGGAGTATGGTAACTAACATTGTGAAACTAGAATTTTATATATAAGAAGAAACTTATGTTTTACGTATTATGGGTGTTCTCATGAACGAGTCGATGAATCTGATTTTTGCGTGTGTTAGAGGTCAATGCGGAAGTTTTAAGCCTATTGCGATGAGTTTATGTGAATTGGTTCGTGGGATTATGAATATTGGTTTTTGTGTGAACATACTCCTCCGAAACGGCTAGACCGATTCTCATGAAATTTTGTGTGCTTATTGGGCAGGTCTGAGAATCGGCCAACATCTATTTTTCATACCCCTAAGAGATAAGGGTTGCCACTCTTAACATTTTTTTTCATTTATCGACTATACCTTCATGGTGTGTTCACGGGCGCGAACGTCGCGAAGTTAGCTGCGAAGCCTTCCACACTCCTGTTTCGCGGCTTTCGCGGACGGCGCGTTACGCAATATTTTTCAATCTGTGGTTTGTCTTGAGTGAACGTGAAAAAATAAAGAAAAAGACATCCTGTCGCCATTATAGGTTAACATTATTAGTGCACGAAAACATTAATATCAGATACTGCTTACAATGCCGAGAAGAAAACTACCAAATCTCCATCAAACACGGTTAAAATGTAGAGATGGCGAGTGGTTGAAAATTTTATGATGAAATTAATCCACTCATCGATCAATCGGACGATGTTTTTCAATCGGAAAGATAGATAATGACAAAGTTTGCAAAAATTGGATATTGAAGAAAACTTGTTTGGAGCATAGAAGATCACAATTATAAGGTCGGCACTTTAATTTTTCGATGCTCTAGAATATAAAAAAAATATAAAATAAAAATTAAAAAAAAAACAATTTTGAAGAAAACTTGTTTTGTGAATATAAGAAGGCAATAATAAGATCGGCATTTATGAAATTTTTCGATACTCTAGGTTATAAGAAAAATAGAAAATGAAAAATTACGAGTTTGTAGAATATTTTTTTTGTGAATGGCTATAACTCGGAAACTAGACGACATATTGGAAAAATAAGTCCGATTCGTATTAGTTTCCTTGCAACTATTTACTATATATGAGGTAACAATTTAAAAAAAGATTTATTTTTCGAGCTTAAAGTGCCTAAAACTCAAAATACTCGAAGTCCTAGATTAAAAATAAGACCGGATTAGTATTCGTATAAAATCTGCAACTAAATTGAGTTAACCCAAGCGGACAAGATTTATTTTTGCAGCTTCATATGGTTATGCCTCGGAAACTAGACGTGCTAGAGCGAAAATATGCCCCGATTCGTCTTAGTTTCCCCGCCAACTATAGTTTAGATATCAAATCGGAAAATATGTTTTTTTGGTACTTCAAATCCAGACGTCCTAGAGCAAAAATAAGCCCGGATTCGTATGAGTTACGTCGCCTACATTAGATACCAAATGAGACAAGATTTATTTTTCGAACTTCAAATGTCTTTATTCGGAAACTTGACGACTTAGATCAAAAATAAGTTCCGATACCAAATCGGTCCTATGATCTGTTTGAAGAAAATTTTTTTTTAGCGAATATTAGAACACAATTTTTGATTTACTATAATTTCGATATTATGCAAAATCGCATATTGTAACATACTGATCCGTTCCGAACCCGTCTTTAGTTTCTAGATATACATTTAGTATGTACAGTCACAAAGAAAAGTCAGAGTAAACTCGTGGTACGTCTCCCACTGCCTGTTGCAAACAGTGCACATATCCTTAACATCCTTGCTGCAGGGTATAAACAATGCCAACAGTGTTGTCAACATAGCATAGGAGACGACAAGAACGACAACAACAACAATTACACAACACTAGCAACGATTCTAGAAGTGGCAACAACAGCAATGTGGCGTGTCAAAGTAATTTCATGGCGGAAGGATGTTACACAGGAACCCGCAGTTGTGGCAATGAATAAGGTTGCTCCTCAGTGCGTCCCACATGCACCCTCCCCAAACCTCTCCAAACAACAACAACAACAGTTGAAGACTGCTGCGACTAACTGTCTATCTAACTGTCTGTTTGTATGTTTGTCTGTCTGTCTATCTGTATGTTTTTGTGTCTGTCTGTTTGTCGTCTGCCTGCTTGTCTGGTCTGTCTATTTATCACTGTGTGCTTGCCTCTTCTGCTAATGTATACTTGGGTATAGTCCTGAGGATGAGCAGCATCAGCATCAGGACACCACACATAACATGACATGTGCAGATTAATACACTGCAAAAAATTGCACAGAGGTCGCCTAGGTCAATGCATACAATTGTGAATTTAATTGGGAGTTCTCTAAGATTCTTTAGAATTTTATTGTCTACTCAAATATATTTCCTTTTCATATTGTAACTATATAATGGGAAAACATATATGTATGTCTGTGTAAAGATTAGATTGGATTTTATGCAGGTATATAAAATAGAGCTCTTCGTCTTCAAGGTTGCCAAAGTTACTGTAGAAAGTTATTAGTATTATTTGTTTCCAAGAGTCACGTTGCCAAACTTCACAGAATGCCACTCACTTCATTAAGACCTTTTTTTTAATGATTTGGCAAATGCAAATTTCAAAGGAATGATGGGATCTTTATATATGATTTCGAAAGCATATTTTATGGCATTTATTTTTAAAAATAATCTCGTTCAAATGTTGGCCGCAACTGCGTTTTAAATGGTCCATCCTGAAGGTCCAATTTTCCATGACTCGTTCAAGCATTTTCACGGGTCCCGTACTTGAAATTAATCGCTCACCAAATTGACCTCGCAATAGAGCCATTGTTTCATTGGCAATGTGGACCGGAGCGCCATCTTGTTGGAACCAAATTTCGTCGAGATCATGGGCAATAATTTCAGGCAGCAAAAAGTCCGTTAACATGGTCCGATAGCGTACGCCATTGATGGTAACGTTCGCACCTTACTCATTTTTAAAAAAATACGGACCAATGATTCCACCAGCCCACAGACCGCACCAAACCGCTTCAAGTCCATCTTGCATGTTGCTGAAACAGTTGGATTAGCCGCAGGAACACGGGTACCAATTGGAGAAGGAATATTCTTCGGGTTTTTTCTCATGTTTATAAAGAAATATGTGAGGGAGCAGGGTTCCTTCAGTAAGTTATAAGTTCAAAGTCAGACCTGACAACTCTACTCGCAGTGACAGGCCACTTTTAAATAGGCCGCCCCTTACCTGAAGAACAAACTCCTTTTGCAGGCGCTCATTCTGAGTATAGACGCTACGTTGTGGATCGCTCTTCGCTTCACTGCTTCTCGAAGACCTTACTGGCAAGGCTGGCCCTACCAGTAGTTATGCTACCGCCGGCGTTGCTCTTAAAGTCATTGCAGCTACTAAGCCCCCTCACCACGTCAAGGTGACGATCCCCGAGACGGATATTAACTACTGGAGGAACCAATATTAAACCAATCGGATAAGATATATTTGTCCAACTTTAAATGACTATAACACGGAAACTAGATGACATATTGTAAAAATAAGCCCGATTCGTATCAGTTTCCTCGCCAACTATTTACTATACATGAGGTTCCAAATTATAAAAAGATTTATTTTTCGAACTTGAAGTGCCTAAAACCCAAAATACTCGGCGTCCTAGATTAAAAATAAGACCGCATTAGTATTCGTATAAAATCTGCAACTAAATCGAGTTAATCCAAGCGGATAAGATTAATTTTTGCCACTTCATATGGCTATGCCTCGGAAACTAGACGTGCTAGAGCGAAAATAAGCCCCAATTCGTCTTAGTTTCCTCGCCAACTATACATTAGGTACCGAATCGGAAAAGATTTATTTTTGGAACTTCAAATCTACACGTCCTAGAGCAAAAATAAGCCCAGATTCGTATGAGTTACCTCGTCTACTATATACGTACATTAGATACCAAATGAGACAAGATTTATTTTTCGAACTTTAAAAGTCTATATTCGGAAACTTGACGTCTTAGATGAAAAATAAGTTCCGATTCAAATCAGTTGCCTCGCCAACTATGCATTAGGTACCAAATCGGTCCTATGATCTGAACAAATCCGAACTGTTACAGAATTCTTCTAAAAACCTAAACAGCTACTACGAGAAGGACAGAGCTCCAGTCAAAACACTGAAGCTTACGAGAGCTCCTCAGCTCCTATGAACTGAACAGGTCCGAACTGTTCCTTAACTCTTCTAAGCCTCTAAACGTCTACTACGCAAAGAGTAGAGCTCCAGTCAAAACATTAACTAGATTAGTACGTCGGGCTTTAGCCAGTGAGAGCTCTCCAGTTTCTATGATCTGAACAAGTTCCATACAATCTACTAATCGAACAATAATTGCTTTAACATATAAACTGAATTACTGATGAAACACAGCAGGCTCAGGAAGCACCTAAGCTAGATGGGCATCATAGTTTCTGAAGTATGAATCCCCTTAACATATACTTACAGAGGGGATCGATCTTATCAGATGAAGGGCATCCCTAATTGGGCTAGTTGGGAGCAGCACTCTTTTTCCATCTAGTTGTCTTGTGTCATTAAATATCTCCCGTAACTTTCGTTGGTGCGCATTCGGTTATTATTAGGATCTATCCTTATACGACCAAGAATTCGACGCACAAATTTTCTGTCTGTCCTCTCTAGAAGGCCTATATCTGATTTCCTCAGATTCCACGTCTCACATCCGTACGTAAGTATGATCGTAATATTGAGATGGCGTGACTTGAGGGATAATGAAACTAGACCTCCACCCGTATTCTTATCAGTTGCGTCTCCATCTAACGAAATTCTCCAACTACATTAAGTTAATCCAATCGGACAAGATTTATTTCCCAACTTCAAATGGCTATAACTACGTCTATACATGTAACTACCACATCCACGTACTTAACAACTTAACTGAATATCGCGAAATCTTAAAGCTCAGACCTTGGACAGCACAGGACATAAAAATCCATGCATGCATGACAAGAGTTTTCCAGTGATATTCGTTTCGAGTGCTCCACAATTGCTTACATAACTTTATGAGATATTGCTGTGTGTTTTTGACTCCAGGAAAAAGTAATCTTCTGTGGTTATTAACATTTCTTAGTATGCAGAGCAGGTGCGACTCTCTGGTTTACCCTATCCACCTGCTAAGAGCTTTGGTCCACGAAGTGTGGTCACCAATATTTGGCTTTAGTTTGGAGCCCATTGCACTGATATCCCAACGATGAATGCTTCCGCCTGGTCGGATAGTTTGCTCCGCTCTCTGCTGCATTTTAAATCCGTCCGTCTGTGTGTGTCTGTGGGTATGTTGATGGTATGTAAGCTCAGTCATGTGATTTGTTTGTGGATTACTTGGAAAAGTCACATAGTCCGTGCTGCTGGTGCAGCTGAATGGTAACCAAAATGTTTTCAAAGCTTTGAAACGCAATGTTCCTATCTGTACGGACACGTTGAGCCATCATGCTTGGTTGAATACTCAGAGGTGCTGTAATTAAAGTGGACCTTAATCTGCGGTAAGACTTGAGGGAAGCGGATTTTCCAGAATACCAGCGCGCATTATCGATACCAAGAATCATCGTTTCTTAGCTTAAATCATGAAGCTGTGGGATTTCATTTTTTAGCTTGAAGAGATTTTATAAATGTTCTTTTTTGCTAACTTTTTATTCTCAGAGAAGATTGGCCTTTTGTATCAAACTCTCTGTGAACTAGTTCATAGCTATTTATAGATTGGGTGCAACTGAAAATTGTTGTACTGTTTTATACAGCGTGCTTTTTTGTGGAGGTTCATACCTTTGAGTTAGCAACAATGGTTTTTCTGGCAACCCATTTAACAGCTGATAGTTGATTTTTGTTGAGTTTGGTTTGATATATAATTATTATGTACCTATAGACTTACTCTAAATCAACACTTGCAAAATATTTTAATTTTTATCAAAATAATGGTTCTGTTGCTAAATCCTATTCAAAATTTAAAATTTTGTTCTCCGATGTCTTAAACTTGTGTGTTTTTTTTTATATTCTTTTTTAATACATATGTATTTTATAAGTTTGGGTATAATTTTTAATGAACATTATTTATATCTAGTATTTTTTCCAACATATTTTATGCCTTGTGACAAAAAAGTTTCCGAAAAATTTCGATTCCACAAAACATTCGTTAAATACCATCGACCAACCACCGTACAAACCAGATCTGGGCCCGTGTGACTTTTTCCTCTTTTCAAAACTAACATTGCCATTCCGGGGAACCCGTTTTAACTCCGTAACGACCATAAAACCGAATGCGGAAACTTTTCTGTCACTCGGAAGAACTTTTTAGATTGTTAGGAGCTAGAAAAAAATGTTTTTTTTTCAAAATTATAAGTTGGTTTATTTAGGGCATTGAATTAGCTAAATTTTGTAATAACTTAAGATCGAAAAATAGATTTTTGTTTATGTAGATTAATCTTCAAGAAAAAATGCCAAATTAGGTAATTTTCGGGTTAAATCTGAAAGTATCCAAAAATGATGAAAGCCGCCCTAAAATTTCATCACAAACATTTCGTTTCTTTATTTTTGTTTAAAAAAAATATAAAAGCATCTCATAAAGTGGCCTTAAGAAATGTTATGAAACAAAAAAATGGGAAATCCTTTGAAAGAACACTCCTTTTGTCGATTTTCCCTGCCTTCAGCATTTGCAGCAAATTATCAAAACTTGGAAGCGGTTTACGGACTTGTCTCGTTTTTTTTTATAAGTTCTGAGCTTTCTGACACAAAAACTGTTGAAATTCGTGCTGAAATTATAATTCAAATAATTATTGGACTCTTTTTCGAATATATCCGCATTCACCCTAAATCGAGCTTTCGGATTCATCAAAATCCACTTTTTGAAACCGAGTAGTATCATTTAGTTTTTTTGTATTTTTTAAGTATAATGTCTCAATAATATTATAGATATACTTACAAACAAAATATACTAAAAAAAATCTTAAAATAAATTCTTAAAGCTATCCATTTTTTTAGAAAAATATACTTAATAGAAAAACACGCCACAGTCAAATGTCAACTAGAAAACTCTCCTTTAGCTTCTACATAAATAAATACCCATTTCATGTTCGAATCGGGGCCACTCTAACAAAAAGTAAGTTTTCAATTACTGTGATGCCAATATCCCATTTCAGTTCCTTGAAAGCTTAATTGCATTGATCAAAATTTGTTTTCTAATCTAGGCCATTGTAATAAGAAATAACTTTTCAGTTATTGTGTTGCCCATAACCCATTTCAGTTCCTTTGAAAGCTTTATTCCTTAGTGTTGTTTCCGAAAATGGGCCACTTTAATAATAAATAACTTCTCAATTATTTCCTTGATAGCTGAATTGCTTTAAAAAAAAATTGTTTTCCGAATCCAATAAAAAATAGCTTTTTAGTTACTGTGATGTCAATATCTCGTTTTAGTTCTTTGAAACTAGGCCACCCTAATACACATTTGTTAGCTACCGTGTTGCCAATATTTCGTTCCAGTTCCTTTGAAAACTTAATTGCTTTTAAAAAATTTGTTTTGCAAATCTGGGCCACTCTAATAAAAAACTCGTGAGCTTCTGTGATGCGAATATTCCATTTCAGTTCCTTAATAGCTTAATTGCTTTCAAAAAAAATGCTAAACTTTAAATGTAGCTGAGATTTTTGGCTTATCTACATATGTACTAGGTGAGGTTAGGGCGGTAGTTGGGACTGACGTCCCAACTCACTTAGGCCAAGGATAGGCCCATTGCGATACCGCTAGAGTGAGCTAGTTTACCACATGAGAGATACCCTATAACAGGTGAGGAAGCCATCCGGCTGCCTGAATAAACCTTAAAAGGCATTTTGGACTCTGTTCAGAAAGCTGAGATAAATCGTCAAGAAAGTGTGACTTAGGAACCTTAATCTTTTACTACCCAGTCCAGGGCAGTGACAGAAAAAGTTTTCCACCGTCTCCACCTCTTTTTCATCCCCACAGCTTCTACAGAAGTCATGGTGGGGAGCATTCAACCCGGATGCGTGGTTTCCCACCAACCAGTGTCCCGTGATGGCGCGGATAACAGATGAGGTTCTATTCAGACAACAAAGTTCTTTGGTTCTTTTACTGCAGTATGTCGTACAAGTTTGCCGCGAGATCCTACACTCCTTCGATGTCCGATTCCACGTTTTATTTGCACAGAGCCGAAAAAACTTCGTATTCTCAGTTCACAGCTGGCTATGGGTATACCCAGGCCCTAATTGTCTTGAAGGAGAATGCTGGTAGTTCCTTGTCTAGCCAGTTCATCCGCAATACATTTATCCTCGAAGTCCCTATGTTCTGGGACCCATATGAAGTGAATTGAAAGCTGCTCAGCCATCTCCCTAGAGACAAGCGGCAGTTATTCACTGACTTCATACACAAAGTCATCGAAACTAGGGATTTAATAGCCACTGACTGTCCGAGTAAATACAAATGTTCTTATTCCGAACCTGTAGGTTTCTTATTGTTATTAAAGACTCCCGGATTGCAGTGACCTCTGCCTGAAAAACACTGCAGTGGTCCGGGAGTCGAGAAGCAGTTCTAATGCTGAAATCCTCAACGTAGACGCCTCCGCCTACCCGGTCGTCTAGCTTGGAACGGTCCGTGTATACCTTTATCGAGCCCGCTGGGCCTGGTACACCTGTATTCCACTCCTCCCTGGTTGGAATATAGGCTCTGAATTTAGTTGTAAAATGTTTCTGCGGTATGCAGTAGTCTGTGCTTTCGGGGATAAGTTTGTTCCTCTTAAGAATCTTTGCATGACCCAAATCTTGGTCATTCCATTTTTTCATCTCCGATAGAATAGCTTGTTGTTTACCCATCTCGTTCAGCGGTAGGAGGTTTAGAATAGCATCTATATACTAACTGGTTACTCATATGTTGCCAAAAAAAAAAAAAACAGCTTACCTTAATTAATCAAGTTAGGTTGACACCTAAAGCTCTAAGCAAAAAACTAAAATATTTTTGTTAAATCAGCAATTATTTTTTTCTTCGTTGGGTTTTTAAAAAACTTTTATCCTTGCCAACTTGTTTTTTTTTTTTGTTTTCAGCTTGAAATAATTTTTGCAAAACATTTTGTGAATTTAAATTGCCTGCTGTCATATACAGTTGCCATTTTTTTTGTTATCCTGCTCAAGCTAGAAAAAAAACAAAATTTCCAAAACAAAATTTAATTGTTAATAAAGTTTTAGTCATCTAAAAGTGGATATAAAAGTTATTTCAACATAGTGGATCCATTGCAATAAAATTTTACTACACTAATGGATGGTACTAACAGCCCCAGGGCATGGTAGGCGTACATCACCGGCTGGTGTCCTTAAAAACAGGACAGCAAAGAAATGCCTGAGAAACAAAATCGAAATATTTTGGCACAGTAAATAAAAGTTGTCCGGCTGACAGTGCCTATAAATTTTATGCCATATCATAAAGGGCTATAAACTGAAGTGTGTTCATATCATTTATACATATACTTGTATATAGTACATACATATATATTTACTACTTATGTACATGCTTGTATATATATACAGATTCTAGGCCTTAGCTCGTTCATATTTGTTTCAACTCAAGAGTTCCGTCTGGGATGTGGCATAAAATAAAAAGACGCGTGGAACGATTCGCGTTATTGTCACGGAACTGC
Source organism: Chymomyza amoena (assembly GCA_037043745.1). Lineage (NCBI taxonomy): Eukaryota > Metazoa > Arthropoda > Insecta > Diptera > Drosophilidae > Chymomyza > Chymomyza amoena. Next base: position 25,866 of record JBAMAX010003960.1, read on the forward strand.
CTCCTGTAACTTCCACTTGCTACAATTATTCAGCTGACGCCCAGCCGGAACTTGAGTTTATAGTCCTTTAAAAACTCAATAACAAATAATGTTCGTGTATGTTGCAGAACTTTCAGCTGAACAGCATCTCGTGAAACATGTTGTTTCCGGTTGCAAGATATTCCTACTTTGACCAAAATGTGACGCGTAATGCGCAGTCCTCACATTAACCACGACTAGAATATACCCTATGATGTCCTTAAAAAATGCCCAAAAGTGTCATTTCTTCACGTTTTAAAAATGGATTGTGTTTCGAGGGATCTTTTAAGAATCTGTTATAGAAACGTTGAAGAATAGAAAGGAGAACATGGCCCATCGATCAATCGCTGGTTCTGGCCGTTGCTCAGCTACGAAGCTATCACATGGCTAGATCGGGTAGAGATTACCTCCTTACGAACTCAAGAAGATACAGAGGATAACTTGTGTAAATATGGCAGAAGTTATGAGATCATGTGCTATGATCATGTTATGATTGAATGTGCTTATGGAAGTAAAAATGCTTCAACTAATTAGAAGACTCCAGCTGAAAGCAACACTGCTTAGAATAACAGCCGAGGGATTTGGCTAAGCACAGAGACCCCAAATATCTTGAAAAAATTGTTCCCTCATTAGTGCTTCCAAGAGATAAGATGACAACAGAGTACAACTTCAAAAGTAACTTAAGCAATGTTATGGACTAATTTAGAGGAAATAGATCCTATGAATAGACTTATCATTGTCTGGTATATGGACGGTTCTTTAACAATAGAAGGTTCTCTGGGAAAGCACACCAGTGAAAAGATATATATTGCTGGCGTGAAGATAAATTGAAAAATGATTCACAAAATTGGAGCCAAACTGAAAGAGCTGGAACAAAGGAGTACAATTTCCCATAGATGCATACTTGAACATAACGACATCCCCGGCAATGAAATATTTAATGAGCTGGCAAGAAAGGATTTTACTAAAAGCTACGCGAAGAGTAGAGCTCCAGTCAAAACACGCACCAAAACTTATGAGAACTTCTCAGTTCCTATGATCTGAACCAGTCCAAACTGTTCCTGAACTTTTCTAAACCTCGCAACAGCTACTACGAGAAGGTTAGAGTTTCAGTCAAAACACGAACTGAATCTTACGAGAGCTCCTCAGTTCCTATGATCTGAACAAATCCAAACTGTTCCTGAACTCTTCTAAGCCTCGCAACAGCTACTACGAGAAGGTTAGAGTTTCAGTCAAAACATGAACTAAAACTTACGAGAGCTCCTCAGTTCCTATGATCTGAACAAGTCCAAACTGTTCCCGAACTCTTCAAACCTCCAAACAGCTATTAAGCGAAGAGTAGAGCTCCAGTCAAAGCATTAACTGGAAAAGCGAGCTCAACAGACAAGATTTTAAGCTTATCTCTATAACCGGACTATTTGAGGAGCTCTAGGGCTACTAGTGGAACCTAGTTTAAATTTGGTACTGATATTTGGGGTTCCCAGTATTTTGGAAGTAGGCAATATATTTCTGAACCTGGACGGTCAAATCAGTCCTGCCTTAAAATGTGGCCTGAATGTAACTTGCTTAAGAAAATTATCCAGTTCCACCATATCCATCATCATCAACATTACTGGTGAGACAACCCTGGTCGTGTCTTTGCCCGTCTCAAGATTGCTCTATTGTACCTGTGGAGGCTTGTGCTTTCCAACATCTCACCCATAAGTCCTCTGTATCTTAATCGACCTCCGGATCGCGATATTAGGGGCATTTCGGGTATGCCGAGCTGTAGGCAACCGGACGGGTCACAGGTTTCGGATAGTAAAAGGCCTTCAGATATGAAGGTTAGCTGCGAATAACCAATAAGCAGTCCCGGACAGCGTTCAGCGGCTAGCCAGATGTGGACTCTGAATGGAACTTCCGGAGAAACGGGGCCGCCCTAAGACAACATGGAGGAGGTCGCTACAAAAGGAGGTCGATGAGTGCGGAAAATCATGGACCGAGCTAATTGCTGCCAAAAACCGAACCAAGTGGAAGTGCTTTATTGAGCCCTCTGCTCCAACCGGAAATAAAGGAATTGATGATGATGATGATCTTAATCGACCCCATCCAACCAATGTCGATTTAAATCAACCTCTTCTTCGGTTACCTACACACTGTCTAATCATTATCCGTTTGGGAGGATATCTATCGTTTGCTCTATAGGCTCATTTAGTATCATTCAATTACGGCTGCTGTTTGGCACTCTCTTATAACCGGTAACGAGTTGAACTCTGTGCCTGGAAGTATCAACGCCACAATATATAATAAAGGAATAATCAGATCCAAGGCAGAGCAAGAATAGGACACTACGTTGTCCAAACTGCTTAGCACTCTAGCTCAGATGCAATTCAAAGCAAGCTATCGGACATCTACGGTTTCTCAAATGGGGGCACCACTCTGTCATGACTTGTATCATAGCTGCTGAAGGAACAGCAGCTATGTGATTATCCTGCACTTCTAACAAAACGCATTCAATAGCTGAAAAAATACTCTCTAAAGTTCTATAATAGTATTAATAATTTCCCTGACTGACTATTTTGTCAGTCGCCCCTAGGTGGAACATGCGGATTTCTACTAATAATAATCCCTGACTGACTATTCTGCCAATTACCCCAAGGTGGAGAATCAGCGTAATTATTAATGCCTGTTCAAAGAGAACAGGGACAGTTTATAGCCGGTGTCTTTTGTTAATAGAGATTTCTATGCTGTCAGGTAAATCCGCCCACAACGGGCATGGCTCCTTTTACGAAACCCGTTCGCCCACCAGCTATGCCAATCAACTGTACCAAGTTACACAAACCCACTTTTCCACCTATTTTTCTTAGCTTTCTTTTTGTTTGTGTAATTAGGCAACATAATGGAGCACACGGCTGCTGGTTAATCTCAGCCCGTCCTGACCTTCGCAATATGCCATACTCTACGTTTGACAACCCGTCAAAGTGCGCTCAGGACTTCTGCAGAATTTCACAGATTTCTCCCAAGATACACTACATTACAATAAAGGTTAAAAAGCCTGGCTCCTTTAGGTTTCTTTCATTTTTGCTGGCCTTATGCTCCCAACCGGACTACCTACTATTTGGCGCAAGTGTCAGGGCGTATTATGTCAGATTCGCAATATTTGTGCGCTCCAAGGATTTGTTTTTCTTCCTGTTGTTGTTGTTGTTGCGTTTGTCATCGATAACAAACGACATGTTCATTGGCCATGGCGTGTAATCCAACCAAAGTGATTTCAATTCCGTTGCTGTCTGTCATTTTGCTTTATGAATGAAAGAATGACCGCCCAAGGGCGTGGTCGCTGCGGGCTGGCAATCAAGTGCCCTCCTGCATTGCAATCGATTACATATTAACAGTCGATATTTCACCATTTTCGTAATATTTTTTTGCTTTTCATGTTGATATTACATTTTCCGTTTCATTACACCTGGCATTGTTTCGTACGTATTTCCTCTACGTATACGTAATGTATGGAATTTGTAGCAACCTGCCTGCTGGCCTGGCCATGTATGATGGGCTGGCCTGCAGCTCCTCCAAAAGCTTGAAGCTTACATTTTTTTGTTGTTTATGCAACGACAGCTGCGATTTCATTTCGGTTGGATCCACTTCCAAATGAGCAGCAGCCTGCAAATTTTTCGCTTGCTTTTGGTGAAAATTTTTCGCAAATCGCGTTTCCCACAATTTTCATTTCATTGAGTGTGTTTTATTGTTTTATACACTGTACGCGAAAAGCGTAGAGAGTATATTAAATAGGTGGAAAGATATAACATACTACAAGTGTACAGAAAAAAATCTAAAAGAATTTTCATTCGTTTTTAAATCAGACAATATAAGCTTCAATTAATATTTATGAAATAAAGGAAATTTATGTATTAAAAATTTTATTTAAAATCATAAATAAATTGTTTAAAAAATAATCGTCTGTACTCCCGAAAACAAAAACAATTTTTGTTCTTTCCCTTATTTGTTTTAAGGACAAAAAATATAAGCTTCAAATAATATTTATTTCATATTTAAGGGAACAAATTTTGTTTATTAAGAATTTTATTTAAAATCATAAAAAACAAGTTTTTTAAAAAGAAAAAATGCTCCTGAAAGCAAAAGTATTTTTATCCTTTCGCTTATTTGTTTTCAGGACAAACAATATAAGCTTCAAATAATATTTATTTTACATTTAAATGACAAAATTTGTTTATTAAAATTTAACTAAAAATTATTTATTTATTTAAAATTTAAAAAATACATTTTTTTCATACTCTCAATTTCACGTTTTTTTTCGCTCGATGAGAAGATTAATATTTCCCACGACTATGCAATTCGTGTTTCAAGGGAAATTTTTTTAATGCAAGTCATGAACCATTTGTGCAAGATATGAACAGTTTTTTATTCAAGACATGAACCATTTAAGCATTTACCAAATATTCATAGTGGGTTGTGCGGGATATTTTTAGGTTGATTCTGAAAAGTAGTAATTAAAATAATTATTGTTAAATATTTAACTTGAAATTGTCATAAATATAAGCTACGAATATCAAAGATTATTTAAAGCATTATTTCAATTTAAATAAAGAGGCTTTATGAACCTTTTTACCAATTCGTTTCAATTCCTTTTGCAGATTCAAACTACATAAAATTCGATTTGGTGAAATCGCAAACACCAAACATATGATTTTATAGCGAAACCGATTGCTCACTTGAATTAAAAAATATATGCATCTTATTAAAATAGTAAAAAAAGAATTAAAAAAAATAATTACATCTACACCTGTACCCGGTTTTACGCGCGTAGATCCGTTCCTGACAATATAGCTTTATACTATTAATAAGACATAAAAGTATCATTTAAGTATAAAAAACATACAATTTAGATAAAACAAAAAATGTATTCCATTAAAAAAATAAATGTAAATAAAATAAAATTTGGAAAAAGTACCTATAAACAGGTCTCATCCTATTTTTAAGCACTTACTCGCTATCAATTTCAACGAATGGAATTTTTGTACGAAATTGTATAATATCTCGACGCATCACCTAGATTCTGCATCTACAATTGTTGCATTTGTTTTAGTCAACACTATTTTTCCTCACACTCTCACTCTTTTTAATCATTTCAAATAAGTCTTCTACATTTAATTCCTGATCTTAGATTAATTTATTAATATCTGCTTGAGTTATATCGACAAAGCCTTCTCCACCCAATTCTTGACCCAACTCAATTATCTGAGGAAACTCTTCCTCCAAAGATGTGTTGTAACTCTCGCCATTTAACATATCGGGCCGTAAAGATTTCCAACAGGCGTGCAGCGTTGATTTGTCAATTTCGCTATACGACATACTTATGTGTTTGATACAATCCAACATTGAAATTTTTTCCAGGCATCAATAACACACACACAAAAAAAAATGTTTTTCGGTGTGGAGTGCAGACCATGTTTAATAAACTTTTTCGGGTCGCTGAATCCGAATCCGAGGTCCAAAAAACCCCAGCACGTCAGGGTTGCGACATAACCTCAAAAACTTCATAACATTTTTTTTCCGAGACCGGGGGTCAGTCCATGTTTACCATATGTTTTTGGGGTCGCTAAATCCGAATCCGTCGTCCAAAAAACAATAGCACTTCAGGTTGTTGACATAACTTTCAAAATATCCCGTTATCTAAGCTATTTAACGCTTCAACGTTATGACTTGCAAGTCTTGAGGCTGTCCTGGAGCAATATCAAGAACTAGAAGGATTTCAAAAGGTAGCCCCTTTTTTGATTAAATACTTCTTCACATTTGGCACGAAAATGTTATAGAACCAATCATTGAACAACGTTGCGGTAACCCAAGCTCTTTTATTGGCTTTCCAATGAACGGTTAGATTGTTAATATTCAAGCCTTTAAACGATCGTTGTCGGTTAGCTTTGCCAATTACCAATGGCTTCATAATAAGATGTCCAGAAGCATTTCAATAAAGAAGAATCGTTATACGATCTTTTGCAGCCGCTTTCTTTTGTCCGCTTTCTATTGTAATTTGTTATGTTTTTTATACTCCGGATTCATCAGCATTAAATATCTGGTCTGGGCTGTATAGCGTTGCGGAAATAATTTCAGCAAACTTTTGTCGATATTTTTGTGCTTTTCCAAATGCTTGTTCACCTTTTAATTTAAGACTATTCAAGGAGTCTTTGTTTAAATCGCTGGAACCAGCCACAACTTGCGTTAAAAGACATCTTATCCGCAGAAGTACACTCAACTTGATTTTGCAGTGTGTCATAAATTATTAAAGCTTTGTTTTATAAGGCATTTGTATCTATTGGAATTATTTTTTGATTTTAATCTTCTACCCATATTATAAAGGCCTTCCATGTATTCTATCATTTCTTAGCTTTATATCTTATAGCTTTATATATTGTTGATAAAATTTGACAATATTCACCATCCTATTTTAATTTCTTAAGCGGTCAAAATTTAAATTTAGGTTTCTAAAGAAATAATTTGTTCTATTTATATTGGTTTTGGTAATTTTTGTTTTTTCCATAGTAAAACTAAAATTTTAAATTTATTTGTATTTTAAAACAAAATTTTATATAAAAATTTTTTATTTTGATTTAAAAAACCGCGTAAGTTCGAATCCGTGTAAAACGAGTACCGCGTAAACCGAGGTACAGGTGTATATATATAAAAGAAGTTTATGTTTTACGTGTTACGAAGGTTCTCATGAACGCGTTGATGAATTTCAAATCTGATTTTTGCGTGTGTTAGAGGTTGTCAATAGGGAGGTTTTAAGCAGTGTTTGCATTTACTTCTCCATAGTAGAAAATGAGAGCAAAAATTTGCTCTGCTATTGCTCCTGCTGCCATTTTGTTAGAACAGAAGCACAGCATGGAGTTTGTTGCTATGGAGTAGTAAATGCAAACAATGGTTTAAAGTCTATTTCGATGTGTTTGTGTGTATTGGTTCGTGAGATATACGCATATTTGTGAATATCTATGTGTGTGTATTGCCATATATGCAAAAACTGGCATTGTTGTTAGTTAATTAATATTCGAGGTCCAACATCGTTTCAATCATTGAGAGCAATGAACGGAGTATTGTGTGGAAGGTGTCGAGAGGCATGTCTAAAATTGAATTTGTTCGAAAATGATTTGCACTGGGATCAAACTTTAGCAGATTATTATTACTATTACTGCTCATCCATATCAAATACGTATTCTATTTGCGATTATTTTGGCAGCTAAAATTGTGGATAAAATATCAAGATTACTCATTAGAAGATATTTTGTTTCGAGTACGTCAAGCAAAACGAAATCCAGTGATGGAATTTGCGCTGGTGGTTTACAATGAAGCTTAAATTCATATTGAAGATCTATGCTTGGCGATGGCTAAATTGATGAAAACTTTATTGGAATCGATAGAACGATCAATATTATTTAATGTTTGAAGATGATTTCATGCAAATGATGGCCCATGCGCAAGGTCCAATTTTGGCACACTCTCTCCAAAATATCGACCGGTATTTCACGAAAAAATGCTTCAATATTGGCTTCCAAGGCGTCAATCTTTGCTGGTTTATTCCTGTAGATATGAGCCTAACAAGAAATAATCCAAAGGCGTTAAGTCCCAAGATCTAGGGGGCCAATTGACGGGCCCCAAACGTGAGATAAACTGTTCACCGAAGACGATTCTTAATTGGTCCATTGTTTCGCGTGTCGGTTGGCATGTGGTACCATCTTGTTGAAACTACATGTCAGGCATGTCCAATTCTTCCATTTTGGGTAAAAAAAAGTCGTCAATCATCCGACGGTAGCGCTCGCCATTTATAGTAACGTTTTGGTCATTGTAGTCTTTGAAGAAGTACGGCCCGATGATGCCACCGGCCCATAATCCAAACCAAACAGTGACTTTTTCGGGATGCATTGGTAGCTCTTGCAATATTCTGGCTGGTTTAATGCCCAATAATGTAAACTGGATTCAAAATTTAGTCACAAGATTCCGAATAGCTCCCTCAGTAAGACGACCAAACTGCCCACAAATTGGAAGAAGTGCGCGATGCACTTTCTTAACCGAGCATGAATTTTGGTAATAAAATTCAATAAATTAAAGCGTTGTTCGTTCGTGAGTCGATTCATGGTAAAATTATAGACCAAACTGAAGAAGTTGGACACTGACACAAGACACGATACACGCGTGATCTGTCGAAAACAGTGTTGCCAAAAAGATACCAGCAAAAAAATCAGCCTTTATTTCAATTGGAAGAAATGCAACGAATAAAATTAAATATCAATCTAATCGTACTGCCCAGGAACGTAAAGATCGCAATGAATGTGAAAGAATTCGGTTAAGACAGACCCGTGAAGCGCGACATTCGACTTATAATGATGCAAGTTTGAATCGAGCTGCAAACTAAGCTAAAAATCTTATATTTTTGCAGATAAACTAACTAGAGAATCTTCGGATGTTTATTCACTTTAGGAGTATTCAAAAAGTTTGGGCAGGAGAACATCTGCCGGGCTTACCAGTAACAAATATTAAAAAGTACAATAAAATACTGGAATACTTGGAATTCATTCTGAGCAGCGACTCGACTTTAAAATTCAGCCACTTTTTAATATGCCTTAAGTATCGAGTAGCTTTGTCCTTTTAGAGCATAGAGCCATGTCCTTTAGTTAGGGGTAACCAATTTCTGAAGAGCTAAAGCTCCTTTTTATGCTTTAATTTCCAATTTTTTTTTCAATACATTTCTTTGACTTCTTATCTTTCATAAATATTACACTGCTCCACCAAACAAAATAATCTCATAAAGGCTTTTTTTAATATTCCGAATCCGAGAACTTCGACTCTTCTACCTTATAAATAATAGGTACGAATACTTACAAAAATAATTTTTTTTGAATCTGTAAGCCTTTAAGTAGAGCATTGCCATCTAATCCACCAGCTTCACATGCGCCAAAGCGCTTCAAAAAAAAAATTATCACTTTGGTTCTTGGACACAAAAAATTTGGCAAATATTAGTAAGGCACAAAAAAATGGCGAAAATTGGTTTTATTAATTAAAAGATACCAGTAAACTTACTCATGGCGTTACGTTACAAAAATACTTATGAATACATAAATTACTGCGACTTAGACACAACTTAGACAGTGTGGGTATAAAACTTTATTTCAATATGATTTGAAATGTCACTTAATTTTGAATTTAAATATTTTTTTTTTCGATTTGCCTTAGTATCATGGCGTTAAAATTTCCGTAAGAAACTTATTTTTTTTAATTCTTTCAATACCATATAATACAAAAAATGAATTTCTAGATGCAATAATAATAAACACTATTATATAAAAATGGCGTACGTCGGGCGCGGATGACTCTGGGATACCCTATACTACTAGCTTGCAATAAAATCCGGTTCTTTCATAAAAAACCAAAAACATAAGAATTTTTAAGCAAACATTTTTTCTTGACCCATTGTTCCTATGGGAGTTATATGATATAGTCAAGCGATTTCAATCAAATTTAACACACTTTTTAAATACCTTAAAAAAGATCTGAATGTCGAATCTAGTTCAAATATCTTTACAAACAAACGAAACATAATGAAAAACGTTTTTTTGGACCGATTGCTCCTATGGGAGCTATATGATATAGTGAACCGTTTTTGGTCAAATTTGGTACAATGCTTAAGACCTATAAAAAACTTACAAATTTAATTCCAATATCTTTACAAACAAAAAACTTCAAAAATCGATTTTTTGGAAGATCGGCCCAATGAAAGCTATATGATATAGTCAACCGTTTATGTTCAAATTTGGTACAATGCTTGGGTACTCTAAAAAACTTCTGAATGCCAAATCTGGTTACGATATCTTTATTAAAAATCGAAATATAGCGAGCTTTGTATATAAAAAGTTATTTTGACCGATCGGTCCTATGGGAGCTATATGATATAGTCAACCGATTTTGATCAAATTTGGTACAGTGCTTGGGAACTATAAAAACTTTCGACTGCCAAATTTGGTTACGATATCTTTTATAAACAAACGAATTATATATCTAAAACTTTTTTTTTGTCGAGGTCGTCTCAAACACCCATATGGGAGCTATATAATTTAACCCCGATATCAAAAAAAAATAAAATAAACTTGTCTCCTATGGAATAATAGGGGATCTAATGTGAAAGTTTGGTTATTCTAGCTCTTACCATCTCTGAGATCTAGGCGTTCAAAAGGACAGACAGACGGACAGTCGGACATGGGTATATCGACTTCTCTAGTCCCCCTGATCATATTGTAGGTAACTATGGGGTGTCTCCGACGACTCCTTCTATATGTTACATACATTTTCGGTTTGCACAAACATAATGCACCCTTTGTACCATACGGTACAGGGTGTTATTATACAAAATTATGAAAATAAGCTGGTCTCAAGAATCGTTAAATCTTTTCAGTATCGGACTCAAGTCAGTTTGTTAGTATAAAAACCTATTTCTTAAATATGTATTAGTATTAAAATTAACAAAAAAATAATCTTTTGAAATTTTTATTATTTATCAATATTATATCAAAATTTTTACGTGCTTTTGTTTTAGCGGCTCGGGTTTGGATACAAAGAGTTCTAAAAATGACAGACATAATCTGATTTCCGTGATCGAAAATCGTTTTTATGTGATTGCATAAAAATGTATTTTCAGGCCTGACCTGACAAATATATACAAATACGCCTAAATCGAGATTTGCTAAATTATTTCCAACCTACACTTCAAAGTTGCAAGATTCAAGTTCATTTTGGCAATTATCGTAAGTGCAGGGCGTATTATAGTCGTTCGAAATCGATTGTACTTTTGTTTTCTGGTAAATATTGCACTTTTTCTGATATTATCGTTGAAATTCTTTACTTGACCTGGCAACACTTTAGAACATAAATGTGAGATTGAAACAAAAAATATGTCTATAAGACTTATTATAGATAAAGTATATCTTGAAAAATTTATTGATTTCAGGAGAGGAACATTTTTTTACCCCTTATAATAGACACTTTTAAATAGTGGAAATAAATATTGAAGGAGTGAAGATTTTACTTTGAAATGTGTCAGAAATATTGTAAATTTTTTTTTTAAAACAACGATTTTTTTTATTTTGTAGCCAAACAAACACAGAACAGATCTAGTCTAACAGCTCGGATCACAACTCCTAAATACTTCTCTGACTTACGACTCCTAAAAGATAATATCGGTCAAACAAAATTTCTTATTAAATTTGAAACCGACTGCCTGACTCCCAAGTAGAGCATCGCGCCTTCCGACTAGTTAAGTAGCATTTTCAAGAGTATTTTTCTCCTTTGCAATTAAAATTAACTTTTGTAACTTTTTTTTTTTGGTAGTGTACGAAAATTTATGTTGGCTAGTGTAAATTCTTTGTACATGTATGCATTATTTTCACGCAATTATTTATGCCTGAATTGTGGCTAGAACGAACGGCAGCAATCGGGTCAGCCAAGAAGGTCATCATGATGGGGTTTTGTGAAGTGGGTTTTCTCTGGTAACCGACTTGGATGCGGATGGGTAACTCTGGCATGTTTATGGTCGGTCGGCTGTGGTATCGCCAAACGTTCCGCGCCATCGATTTAAACGTTGGAGTGGAAATCAATAAACCAAAATAAAAACAATCAAATAAAGGAAACCCAAACAAAAACAAAAAACCACATATATATAGGGTATAAAAACATAAATGCGTCAAAATAGCCGATAAAAGGTCCGTGCAGCGCTTACATAGCCACTTGAAAGGCGAAAAAGTGCAAAAGGATTTCAGACCGACACTTGGCGGGATTGAAATTTTAATTTCATTTTTTTATACGCTTTAAACGAAAGATGTCCATCCCATCTTTGGTTCATTATGACAATATAATATAATAATTTCAGGTGGCTTGTTAGTCTATGTAATGATTACAGTCCTGAGGGAATGAAGTCATCTTCACCAGGGTTGCTTACGCCGAAGTCGCTTTGCTCTTCTTTTTGTAAATCAGTTTAGTTTGGGATTTTTTGCACGCATGAAATTAAAAAAATAAAATAGCTGGACTCCGTCAAAAAATTCAGACCAAGTCATATATATGTTTTTGGGATCGCTAAGCCCGAATCCGAACTCTAAGAACTTCTAGCTTTTCAGTGCTTTGACACAGCCTCAAAGATAAAAAATATATATATAAACACATCGTCAGAAATATCTGGATTCCATAAAAAAAAATCGAACAATAAAGAGCAAGTCTTGTATATGTTTACGCTAACTTCAAATTCAAGCTCCAAAAACCTCTAGACTTTCAGGATTCTGACATAGCCCCAACGACCAAAAAAATCGTCAGAAACATCTGAACTTTAAAAATACCCCTTATGGGCTGTTTTGAGGTTATGTCAAACCAATGGCACATAAAAAAAAAAATATATTGAAAAATTCAGAACTATTTTTTTTTCTACTTTTGATATCGCTGAATCCGAATCCGAGCTCCAAAAACTTCGAGCTTTTCAGTGCTCTGACACAGCCTCAAAGATAAAAAAAAATATTAATATAATCGTCGGAAACATCTTTACTTTAAAAATACCCTTATAGAATATTTTGAGGTTACGTTAAAACACAGCTACATCAAAAAAAAAAACCAAAATTCAAACCCAGTTTATGCTTTTGGTATCGCTGAATCCGCATCCGAGCACAAACAACCTCTAGCTTTTCAGGGTTGTGACATAGCCTTAAAGACCTCCCAAAAAAGTTATATAAAAAATATTGTCAGAAGCATCTGGACTCCAAAAGGATTTCTTATGGCGTGTTTTGATGTTATGTTAAAAATAACATCATATACACTGCTACGTTAATAAAACGGAAAAGTTCAGACCCAGTCTTCTATATGTTTTGGAAACGCCCAACAAAAAAAAAACCCCCAACAAAACGAGCTATTTTAAATGTGGGCCAATACTGCTAGTGAGTTCGGATTTAGCAACTCCAAATAGATATAGATATATATGCGTCATTCCCAGATGCATTAGGCCGTGCTCCGAAAAACAAATCCGAAAACGAAAGTCTAATTCACCTTAGTTTTGAACCCACCACCAAACCATGTTTTCGTGTTCCCAATTTCAGCAAAACCGAATATTTCATGTGATTTTAATCCGACTTCTTTGTTTGCATGTCAAACCAAAACGAAGTGATAAAATAGGTTCAAAATTGCTCGAAATTTAATCTGAAATAATTTTTGTAATGCTCTTTATTAATCTCAGATTTATTTAATTTATACCGGATGACGATTTATATAGTTCACAGAATTTATTCGGATTTCTTTTGAAACCACACATGCTGACCAATTTCATTAAAACGAATTTTGTATATTTTCGGAATCCAATACTTTTTTGCAAGAGAATTGACAAATTATGCTCAAAAGTGCACTAAATAATTTAGAAATTATTTGTTGTTATTCTTAAATCATATTTAAGTAAGATATTTATTGATAAATATTTATAAATATTTTTCAAAATACGATTATATTCATTATATTATGATGATCTAAAACTTTTTATTTGTCGATGGAAGTTTAATTTTCTTGTTTACAATAAGCGTCGTAGCTCAAACATTTATCGACCGATTTTGATAAACCTTGACTTTTCTTACTCGGCATTAACATTTCTTCAAGATCCAATGTAAAAAAGTAGAGGTTTTGAACCAAAATGTTATATAAAAAACACGTCAAAGTGTGAAAAACGGGGAGAAAAAGTGTAAATCTTAGATAACTTTTAAAAAATCTTGAGTTGTTTTGTAGGAAGTATAAACAAATGTATATCATCTTAAAGCTTGAATCTTCGTCTTTCCAAAATCGTAAAACAGTCGAAAATCGGTTGAATGAAAAATTACGACATTGCGATTGTTGGAGTGATCGCAGTACACGAAAAACGGTTTTTAAGCAATAACTTGCGATTTTGGGCGTGTTAGACAATTTTGAAACACACTATCGTGATCTACTCGTCCAGACCTACAATAATATTATATAAATACCGTTGATATTAATCAATTACTCAAATTATTAAAAATAATATTAATTTATTGAAATACTTAAAATTGAAACCCAATTTGAATTTTTTCTGGAGTCTTTAAAGAGCTTATTAATCAGACGTGTTCCGGGAAACGAATCCGAACTTTTTATTCGCTTAAAATTAAAAAACATTTTTAAGTAAAATATTTATTGATAAATATTTTTTTTTCAGCTATAATTCCAAAAATTTGTGGCATAAATAATTTTAATTCGTTTTTCGAAATTCTGAATATTATTATTTTTTTAAAGAGTAAAAAAGTACAATATTTATTTAGCTATATAATTATTAAGTAGAAAATAATTGATATTAATAATTTATTGGTATTAATATTATATGTTATATATCAGTAAAATTAATCATTTATTCAAATTATTAAAATAATAAAATTATTGAAATAATTATAATTTAAACCAATTTTTAATTTTAGCTTGAGTCTTAAAAGACCATATTAATTAGCGCGTTCCGGAAAACGAATCCGAACTTTTTATTCGGATTCATTTTGTAACCAAATGTTTGTCACACCCAATTACACCAAACCGAATTTTTCATTTGTTTTGAAACGGAATGTTTTGTTACAACGACAAAAAAGTACGAATTTTTTACTGAAATCATTTTTTAATCTAATATATAAAATTTTCCTGTCACAATGTTAGTTACCGTACTCCTCCGAAACAGCTTGACCGATTCTCATGAAATTTTTTGAGCATATTGAGTGGGTCTGAGATTCGACCAACATTTATTTTTCATACCCAGGACTGCCACCCCTAACATTTTTTTTTTAATTTTTACCAAACTGATCCGAAACGGCTGGACCGTTTATCATGAAATTTTGTGAGCCTATTGGGAAGGTCTGAGAATCTGCCAACATCTAATTTTCATACCCCTTAGTGATAAGGATTGCCACCCCTAACATATTTTTTTTAATTTTTGGACAAATTTTTAAAATTTTTTTTTTAGTGTGGCATACTGTGCATTGTCGGATTAACTTATAAGCTGACCTTAACTTTGCTAGAATTTTAGACACAGTTTAAAAATTTTTTGTTTTACGTGTTACGGATGTACTCTTGAACGCGTCGATGAATTTCACATCTGATATTTGCGTGTTTTAGAAGTTGCCAATACGAAGGTTTCAAGGCTATTGCGATGTGTTTGTGCATTGGTTCGTGAGATATACGCATTTTTGTGAATATCGTGAAGTAGAAAATTGATTAACACCGGGTATTAGACATAAAATGCAAACAGAAACGTTGCCGCAAAGAGGTTGAATCGTTGTTTCTGTGGGGAATGAATTTATTAGAGAAAGAGCTCTCTTAAGAATACATAAGTTCGTCCATATGGCTTTTTAGAGAGTCATGAAACTCAACTAATCCAAAAATCTTATGATTGTCTAGATAAGCTAACTAGAGAATCTTACGATGTTTATACACTTTAAGATTATTCAAAAAGTTTGGGCTGGACAACGTCTGCCGGACCCACTAGTTATAATATAAAAATATAATTTTAAAATTCTATTCATGCCCATTTCAAGTTGAATATTTATTGATAAATATTTTTTTTCTGCAAAATGGCAAGCACAACTTAAAACAAATTTTCAGCATACACTCACAGACATGGTTCATGTCTTGCATAAATTAAAATTCATACTTTGTGCAAAGGGTGCATGTCTTGCATAAAAAAATTTCCCTTATTATAAGAATAGCTTAGTCGTGGTTTCAATGGAAGGGTGTAGAGCTGTTATAACAAAGAATAAGGGAAATATGAAAAGATGTTTAGGGGAAATAATTTCAAATTAAATTTATCGTTTTCATTTTTCGTAGCACAGCCGTATATTGTCATTCGAAAATCATTGTGTTTTGTTAATTAACCAATTTTTAATTTCCCTAGCTCTTAGCTATAGTAACTCTGTTTAATTAGTTAATATATTGTAAAATAAATAAATTTCCCAAGAGTAGTTTTTCTGATAATAGAGAAGAACGTGTAAAAAATACCTTTAACTCTTTGTCAGTCATGTATCCTATTCTATAGGGTACAAGCCTATTCTATAGGATATAGCATTACTTCTTAGTCATCTTGACGGCCTGCTCTCTATAGAGTGTACACAAATCCCCAGTGTTTATACATATATCAAATAATATAGATTAAATAAAATCAAGCTTTGTGTTTGCTCATGGTCAGTTGCTTAAATGCTTCCTAATTGTATTCATTAAGTTCTACACTTGTTCCATTGGTGGTGTCCTAATGTAATTAAATGAATACCGAATTTGTGTCAAGTCAAACACATTCCGAATGACTTGGACCCAGGCTTCAATGGACTTCAATACAATTGACAAGGATTGACTTGGATTGACTTTTGTGTACAAGTTTTATTGTTATATTCCTCTGGTCGTCAGGTCATTGTAACAACTTGATTTTCTCAATATAAATATATGTATATGTATTTGTGTGTGTCCTTTATTGTTCAACATAACCTAACAAACATTTATTTCTACATATGTACTTGCAGGTTTCATTCTTCTTGTCATCGTACGTGGCTCCATTGACGTTGATTTGTTTTCTATATATGGGAATGCTGGCGCGTTTGTGGAAGAGCGCACCTGGTTGTAAACCATCGGCCGAGTCACGGTGAGTAGCTGCCGCCAGCCAGCAAGCCAGCCAAGTAATATGGCATAAATATTGCTCATACGCCACATGCTCCTCGCTGCGAGGCGCACAGCGCAAAAAAAAAAAAAGAGCCATCATACAAACACAAACAAACACACACACATAAAAAATAAGCCCCACACAAATTAAAAAGCAAAAAAAAAAAAGTGATTGTAGCGGGAAAGCCGACTATGGCATACCCTGCACAGAAACTGTTGTGAAGTGTTTGGCGTGTAAAAAGTGCTTTTGAGAAAAGTTTTTTTTTAAGCGTATTAGGCATTAGAGCAAGAAAAATTTGGTCTTATTGTATCAAAAATCAGAAAAAAAGATACACTTCATAGAAGTGATGGATACATTACTATCAAAATTGGTCTAGTACTTTTTTTCCCCCATAAAGGATCCTCACAAAGAGGTGAGGCACTGCGACCAAAAGGTCTTTTGTACCATACCCATAAATTAAAGCAAAAGACTTTCCGCTTTCCGCATGAATAGCAGTAGGTCCTAGGTTTTGTGGGTATTGACGTAAGATGGAAAGGACTAATACGTTCCTTTCCCATGTGACAGGCTCTGTCCCATACCAGCTCTGGGCAGTCACAGAAAATATGTCTGGTGGTTGTGTCGTCCTAGAGACAGAGTCTGCACTCTGAAGAGTCTGATAGGCCAATTTTCTGATGATTGTATCTAACAGTGCGACGGCCAGATAGCTATGCTACCAGAAGTTTAAAGTCCGCTCTGCCAAGACCTATTGTCTTGATCATATCCAGAGGTTTGACAAGCACTTTTGCTTGACGTAGCCCCTGTAAGGAGAACCAGTATCTCCTTTGTTCTCCTGCAGCCCATTTGTTTATCATGATTTTGATTGTGAACCAATCAATACCACAGAAAGGCGCAGGAGATGTAGTCAGGATTTAGGCACCATCCACTACTGAGTGTCCAGCAACCCAATATAGCACGACTTTGTTTCGGGAGGACAGAGCTTTGAGGTAATTGTGGCTTTCTTTAACCATTCTGAAGGAGATGCTCCAAGATGATAATGCCACAATAGCAGCTTGGCTATCTGCGTAAATGCAGATGTTTGCTCCCCTAGCTCTCTTGTGAAGGATACCAAGGGCGTAGATCTCTATGGCATGAATCTCCGCTTGAAAGACGCTGGGCCAGATGCCCATTGCGGTAGAGAGAGAGGGTTGGGTCCAACGACTCCAACACTTACACCCTGCTCAAGTTTGGACCGATCCGTGAACCAGGTTTCCGCAGGGGCTGCCATCAGCGCAAGTCTTCCGACTTGGAGGTTATTTAAATTTAAATTTTCTATCACTCAAATACTAAATTAAGCATAAAAAAGTCCATTAAAACTCATTTGTTTGTGTATGAAACAGTTTTTATTGATTCCTGAAAAATTTTAATTTAGGGACTTATGAGGTTTTTGAAATGACCGATTCAATTTTAAGCGTCAAACTTAGTCATAAGTCACTGGACTTATGTTGTTTTTACAATGAACGTATTTTTCACGGTATTATTTGAAGAGAAAAGACTGTATTGATTTACATATATAGTTTTTACCCAGAATACGTATCTCCCTTTAAGGAACCATTTTCAGCAAAAAAAGCATGTTGCAAAAAAATGTGACCTATGAGGTTTTTGAAATGACCGATTCAATTTTAATGCTGTTTTTTTAATGCAAATGAGTTTAAAATTTAAAAGCTTGCAATTCGCAAACAGTTTTCTTCAAAAAATGCTTGTCAGTGAAAATAACTAAAGTGGAACACTTTTTAGATCGAACTTTTCAATTTTTCATGATTTTTACCTATGTGAAAGAGCTGCCAGCCAATACTAACTACATAAAGTTTTTGAATTGCGAAATTCCGATTATTTATGGAGTAATCGATCAATGAATATTGTAATTTTTAATTTTTAGACTTTTCTTTGGCAAAACATAACACCTAAACGAACAAATACTCTATAAAATAATTTTTTTTGCAGTTGAAGCTAAAATTTAAAACAAAAAATTAGTTTTTATAATATATTTTGTTTTTATTAAATATTTTTTAACATTTTTTAGGAATTTTTTTAAATCCTAAAATTTAATAGTGATCTTTAATTATATAAAATTTAAAAATTAA
Organism: Chymomyza amoena; assembly: GCA_037043745.1. Taxonomy (NCBI): domain Eukaryota; kingdom Metazoa; phylum Arthropoda; class Insecta; order Diptera; family Drosophilidae; genus Chymomyza; species Chymomyza amoena. The sequence goes on from JBAMAX010003960.1 coordinate 44,703, forward strand.
TTTAATAAAAATTTTAGTAGCTCTGCCGAAAGATAATAACTTCAAATTTGGCAACTTTCCTAATTTAAATTAAAATATAATTTTACAAGATTTTAATATAAGCTTTTTCAAAGTTTTGGAACTTGCTTCGTAACCTCAACATTTTATAGATTTCAATTTATTTGAAAACTAAAACTATCTGTAATATTATAATTTATTCGGCCGTGCTTCAGAAAACAAATCCGAGCATGTTATTCGTATTCTTTTTGAAATCGAATGTTTGGTGCTTCCAATTTCACCAAAACGAATTTTGAATGTGGTTTAAAACCACATATTTTATTTCAAAAGAAATTAAAACGAATTGGCAACATAGGTTCAAAAGTGTTTGCATTTTAAACTGAAATAATTTTTTAAATATTATTTGATGTTCTTAGATACGCTTTATGCCAATTTCCAGTTAAATAATTACTCTATTATATAAAAAAGTTTTTTTTTTTTGTAGTAAGTAAGGTGGGCCCTCCTGAACCGCTTGCGGCGATGGTATCATCATCATCATCAATTCCTTTATCTCCGGTTGGAGCATAGGGCCTCAATAAAGCACTTCCACCTGGTTCGATTTTTGGCTAGCAATTTTAGCTTGTTCCATGATTTTCCGCATTCATCGACCTCTTTTTGTAGCGACCTCTTCCATGTTGTCTTAGGGCGGCCCCTTTTGCGGCTTCCTTGGGGAGTCCAATCAAGAGCTTGACGGCAAACTTCCTTCGCATCCCTCCGCAGTGTGTGGCCTATCCATCTCCATTTCCTTAGCTTGATAGTGTTGGCCATGGGTTCCAGGTTGCTCTTTTTATATAGGTCGGCATTGCTGATGACGTTTGGCCACCACACTTCAAGAATACACCGGAGACATATATTCACAAAACTTTGGATTTTTCCTGTTAGAAGGTCGGTTACAAGCCAGGTCTCGCATCCATAAAGCAGCACTGAGATGACGTTTGATTTAAATAACCTCATTTTGGTTTGGAAGGATATTTGTGACGAATTCCAGATTTGGCGCAGTTGCACATATGCACCGGTTGCTTTGTTTATTCTGGCCAGAATATCCTTTCCAGCACTGTTCTCAGCGGATATTATACTGCCTTAGTATGTGAAGTCTTCAACTTGCTCAATCTCTTTGCCTTGTAGCAAAAACTTGGTATCTGAGAGCTCGACATTGTGGAGTATTCTGCACCTGAAATCCGCATATTGTGATCTGGTTAAAGCTATAAGCTTCTCCGGAACACCTCTGGATCTGAGCGCCTCCCATATGCTATCGCGATGTATACTGTCAAAGGCCGTGCGATAATCAACGAAAACAAGTTGAAGAGTCGAGTGCCACTCATTCATCAGTTCAACTACAATGCGCAGGGTGCTGATCTGGTCAATACATGATCGATCTGGGTGAAATCCCGCTTGCTGTTTCCTTAGCGATTGGTAGAGTTTTGGTTTAAAGCGGCTTAAGATGATACTGGACAGTACTTTCGACGTGATGGATAGAAGCATGATTCCACGATAGTTTTTGCATTGTGAAAGATCGCCTTTCTTTGGAAGGACCACCAGGATACCTTGCGACCAATCCTCGGGGATCTTCTCTTCCGCCCATATAGAGTTGATTAGTGGGAGTAAGAGTTTTGCCGTGTGCTCAGGGAACGCTTTCAAAACTTCAGCCTGGATTCTGTCGTAACCTGGCGATTTGTTGTTTTTCAGACTTTTTATTGCCTGGACGATTTTTTGCATCGATGGTGGAGTGGAGCTTATTCTGTACTGCGGTTGTACTTGAGTGTTGCCAGTTTGTAGCCCCACAGTAGTGGCTGCGTTAGCTGTGTGGGGGTTTAGCATTTCAGAAATGCGATGGAATGGTGACCTAGTATTAATATTACATATTTTTAATTATTTTTTCTTTCCGAATCAACACAAAACACTCCTGAACAAGCTCCATGCTGTGCTTCTGTTCAATCAAAATGGCAGCAGGTGCAATAGCAGATCAAATTTTTGCTCTCTTTTGCTGCTATAGAGTAGTAAATGCAAATATAAATATGAGTAGATAGCGCAATCCGAATAAATTTGTTCCTTTTTTTAGTTTTCCAGAGCACGGCGTATTATCTATTTTTATTTATGTAAAGCAGCTTAAGTTTCCATTAGATTTATGGCAAGTTTCAAAGTTATGCAGAAATACTAATTGAATTAAGAAAAGTTCATAAGAAGCAGTAAGCCCACTGCTTGTATGCAGTCTAGCAAGCAGTTTCCCATTAAAAGAATTTACTTTTAAGACGATTAGTACAGCAAACAAAGGCTCAAAAATTAAGTTTCTTGAAAAAAAATACTTAGTTGATGAAACTTTCAAGGGTTGCGTGGCGGCTTCCGAGGGAAACAAAATCCTATCCTTGTGCTTAGTGTGGCTTTAAAAAGATATAATTTTGCCACAATACAAAAACTCTCTATAAGCGCATATACACCACTGAAGTATTTTTTGCAAGGGTATAAAAAAATGGCAGGCAATGACCGTATGTGTACCCTGTGCCCCATGTGGCATGATGAATGTTCCTTTTTGTTTTATTTAAAACCCAAACTCCGCAAAAGCCTTATGTGCCTTACTCATAAATTTTTAAGTGCTGGGTTTGTTTTTTTTCAGGCATCGTTGCCCTTCACCAAAAAAGCCGCCAAACTGCCAATGTTAAGGTTTAAATGGCCGAAAAAAAAGTTCCTCGAAAGAGATACATGACGTAGGCTGAACATTAGTCAGAGATTGTCTAGTCACTCCGCTGATAAATAGATACATCTTGGTTGTTGTCTATTTCAGCATAGACGCTCTTAAAGCGCTTAACTATAATGCAACAACAAAGGTAATAATCATAAAGAATAGAAAAATTGAGTTAGAATAGTAATGAGAATAAATGAGAGTAATAATATAGTAATAGTTATTTGAGAAAGTGGCGCACGCAGACCGACAGTGGAATACACTGCACGAAGTTTTCAAGTAGATTTGAGGAATTTCTTTCAAACTTCAGCTCAATGAGTAGAGCTAGAAACATTTATTACTCGAGTCCACTCAAATATTTTGATGCATTTGCCTAGTTCTAGTTTTAGATACATTTTCTATTATTGTTTTTTAGAGAGCTTTGGCCTTTTGTTCAATTCAGACCCTAATCATATGCTTCGCGATTTGGGAAATCCCCTACGTCACCTTGTCTATATTCGCCTTACCCAAATTTAATATAATATAAATTAATATTACCCTTTGTACTTTCAGATACAGTGTGCAAAAAAAAAAAAGTAACTTCAAAATCCTTGTTCTCTCTCTACACTTTGTTTCTTGTTTCGCAAGGTCTTCTTGCATGTTTCTCAGTATCTCCTCGTCCTGTCGGCGCGCTCTCTCATTATGCCAACAGTTTCTTATTCCCTCTGCTCCTCAGGCATCATCTTTTATTATGTTTTGCTTTTTTGCTTTAAAAAAATAAATACACTTTGCCTTGTCTATATGTACGAGTCCTGTCATTATTGTGTTAATGCATTTGCTTATGATATGCGAGGAGACAGCAGTGAGATGAAGGCGCGCTCCTGCACGAGGGTAGGCTAAAAAGTAATTGACAAGGCGGCCTATTTATCGAAAATTAATTTAGCACAATGTAAGGTAGGGACATTGTTGGAGCAGCTCCTCCATAATGGTTACCTGTCCTACCGGAACAAAGTCGTGTTGTTGGGTACCTGGACACTCAGGAGTGGCTGGTAACAGGATAGCTGACAATCTAGCACGACAGGGTGCCTCAACTCTGACTACATCTCCTGCATCGTTCTGTGGTATTGCTGGGTCCACAATCAAGACCATAATAAACAACTGGGTTGCAGGAGAACATAGAAGATACTGGTTCTCCTTACCGGGGCTGCGTCAAGAAAAGCGCTTGTCAAACCTCTGGATATGATCAAGACAAAAGGTTTTGACAGAGTGGACTAAGACTCCTGGCAGCATACCTATTTGGCCACCACACTGTTAGATACCATCTACAGAAAATTTGCCTATCAGACTCGTCAGAGTGCAGACTCTGTCTCGAAGACGATGAAACCACCAGACATATTCTCTGTGACTGCCCAGCGCTGGTATGGGACAGAGCCTGCCACATGGGAAAGAAACGGATCAGTCCCTTCCAACTTAGATCAATACCAACAAAAGACCTACTGCTATTCATGCGGAAAACGGAAAGTCTTTTGCTTGGTATTTTATGGGTATGGTACAAACGATCTTATGATCGCAATGCCCCACCTCATTGTGAGAAACCCTTAAGAGGAAAAAAATATATGGTAAGGGGCATATTAATTTTTTACAAATATTATATATAGAAGGCAGCCCAAAGTTGGACCTAATATGGTTAGGATGGCAAAACAATTTGATCTAGATGAGTCTGTGCGTCCGTCTGTATCTTTGTGACTATAAGAATTGGGATGGTAACCCTTTTAGAAATCAAACATTTTTCAATTGATTGCAAACCAGTGGAGTTTTTTTGTTGTTTTTTGTTAAAACAGAAGCACAGCATGGAGTTTGTTGTGCTCTGCTATTGCTCCTGAACAAGCTGCATGCTGTGCTTCTGTCCTAACAAAATGGCGGCAGAGTAAATTTTTTCTCTTTTTTGCTGCTAGTAAATGCAAACGGAGTAGTAAATGCAAACACTGTTGCAAACATTATTTAATCGAAGATTCCACAAACTTTATCATCTTTTCTCGTATCTCCCACTGAAGCAAAGGACCTCAAAGGCTATATCTTTAACTGAACTCGTGTTAAAGTAAAATGTATTGTATTTTGTAACTCTACGATTATTCCTTGGAGACTTTTCAATCTTGATGTTTTGATCTATGTGTATATTAAATCTTATTAAAGATGGTAGATTTTCCGCGATAGGTATGAAGGACAAAGGGTCAATAAGAAGTATTATGTGGCTGTTGTGAGGCGTTTGCGTGAACGGGTCCGTCGTATTCGTCCGGAATTGTCGACAATTCGTGGATTTTGCACGATGTTAAAGCGCTATCTCATCGAGCCACGATTGTGAACACATTTAAGGCAAAACACTCATTAAATATCATCGACCAGGCACAGTACAGTCCAGATCTGGCCCCGTGTGACTTTTTCCTCTTTCCAAAACTGAAATTGCCGCTCAGGGGAACCCGTTTTGACTCCATACCGCCCATAAAACAGAATGCGACGAGAGAGCTCAACGCCATCCCGGCCAACGCCCATAAAAATGTTTTGAAGATTGGAAAAAGCTTAAATAATTCTCTCTATGCTCTCTCTATCTCTCGTCAAGCCTGATGGCAGAAAGTTTCCTGGAAGTTTGTTGACATAAGCGTTGGCTTCATAGAAGCTCCTTTGGTACTGGTCCATAAACGTGAGCCTATCAACTTTTATGGGGGATAACTATGCACCACAGTATAGGTAGATAATAAGAATGGGTATTTAATGGCGCCAAAATACCCGCCAAGTCTCTCAAAGATCAGAGACACTCAAGATTTATGAGGAAATCGGTGCAACCCGAAAAACTCTATGAGAATCTTCACTCCTGCTGTCGAGGCTGCTTATTGGTTATTCGCAGCTAGAATTCTAAAAGCATTTTAATATCTGCAACCTCGGCTCCCAGAACAACCTTAACTCCATGATTACCATAAGCTTGATACCAAAACAATGAAAATAATATAACTTAGTCCATCTTTCCGCCTGCTCATTTGGTAAGAATTTATTATTAACTTATTAGCTTCATGTTTTATATATGTGCCCCTTTTCCCAACTATAATTTTGGTTTTACTTTCACAATTTTGTTTTTATAAAGTTGGAACAGACGATTCTTTATGCATTTCGAAACCCCAGCATTATGGTCGATTTGGCCTATCAAGCGCAAGAATTAATATCTTCTATAATACTCTGCGAATGGGGTTTGTCTTTGAGGTGCGCTAGCATGGGAGTGACCAACGAGAATTCCCTAACTGATCAATCCAAGTAGCTTACAACCTGCAGCTTTACGCTAGGTATCCACTGGTTAGTCCTAGATACCCCTATCCAGCGCTGAGCTAATGTAAGAAGGCGGACCCTCAGGCTCGAGGCTCTGGCATGGAGCGGGAGGTGGTGAATATCTACTACAATGCAAGGGATTCAGTCAGCCGGCATTTTCTTTCAAATCCCATAACTACAATACTTATAAAGCCTTGGATAGTATGGAGGCAAGTGATATAGGCCTAAACCCACATTCAGGTTCGTTGTCACATAGAAGAAAAGAAATTGATAATCGGCGTATCTTCTACGATTTTGGCCTTAAAAAAAAGGTCAAGTCAGGGAAAATATTTCTTAAAATACAAAATCCGTTTTAGTCATATCTACGTCATTTATCATTCCATCTAAACCTAATCTCTAATACACAAATATTTTAGAAAGATATTTGCCATACACCTCGATGTCTATATATAGAACACACCCAATACTGTGCGGGGGTGCAAATTTCCTATAAAATCCCTAAAGAGCTCTGAGATATCCAAAGAAGCAACAATAAAAATATATTTTTGTTAAACTGCTTGTAAAGCAGCTAAAGTCGGATACAGACTTTATAGATATATTTACATATTTTCTTTAATTTTGGAATACGACCTCTCAGGTTTTCGGAATCGTTTAAAAACATTGCGAAGACAGGGTATTTGTAAATCAGATTGACCCGACTCTAATGGAGCCAAATGTTCACTTTAACTTTTTAACACCATAGGAGTTATGCTACGGTCACACTAAAAGTGTTGAGCCATCAGCATAGGAGCTATGCTACGGTCACACTAAAAGTGTTGAACCATCAGCATGTTGACTAGCAAACTCATCTAAAGTCTGCTTTTTTTAGAATTGCCCACTAAAATTCCTAATGAGCTCCAATCAATCCAATAAAATAAAATAGCGCTAAAAGCTTCTACTACGATCAAATAATTTTAAACTCTGCTGTAAATTAATCGATTACGTTTTAGGAAATCTCAGAATCTCAAATATGGGTGCACTATGCTTTAGTCTTAAAAATCTGCCACATCTGTTGTTTTTATTTGGGTATATTTCTGGGATGATAACTTTTCTAACTTTTTTTACACAAAAATGTTAAATAGATGATTTTGATGATGAAGGATCCACTTGAACACTATACAAAAACTTTAAAGATGACGATGTTCAAGTTTTTAACCTTTAAAGGATTAATAAAAATAATTTTAGAAAAAATAAATTTCTTTGAAAAAACTCACAGACTTATCAAGCTACCCGCACAGAAAATATCAACAATAAGAAAAAAGGTTTTACAACTGCGCCAGTTTCTTTTCAGTCTACCCTCTTTCTGACTATTTAAATATTTATTAAAAGGGATATTGTGAAAAGGCTATAACTTCAAAGTTATCTTAAAGTTTTTCCCTGCCAGAGTAAGCTGCTCCTTTTTGATTACTAGCCGGCTTTCATGAACTTAAAGCAGAGCTTTATTTGCTTTCTTCTGCAAGATATATTTTCCATAACTATATTAGCTAAAATGCGTTAAATTTCTTACGCTTCTAGCCAAATACGTTTCAGTGCTGCCAACTTGCCACATAATTTGCCATTCGCATGTAAATCATTCACTTGATTATTTTTATCTTTTGATTGCTACACTAAGAATTGCTTTAAAATAGATTCATCAACCAGGAAATGCTCCATTTAACGTTTTCTTTTCACTTCTCTCTCGACTTTAATGCATTTTTTTTACTGCTGTCTTTTAATCAACTTAGAGTAGAAAACAACTTAGTCTAAAATCTCAATGTTTAAACACGCCCCATTAGAGCCTTAAAGACCGAGAGGGCAAAATTAAGTAAAAGTGTAGAAGAAGAACAAAAAGCAAAAGAAAAAAAAGAGCATGAAAAAAAATTACCCCGAACGTTCTTCGATAAGGCATAAACGTCAGACAAAAAGCAAAGTCGTGCAGTCAGCAGGAAGTCAACAAAATGAAAACAAAATGATGTAAATGAAAATGAAAAAGAGAAAAAATAATACGAAAAAAATGGCGACGCGAACAAACAAACAAAAAAGAAAGGCAAAACTGCCAAATAAATAAACCTTTTTATTAAATTTCCCCCTTAAAGATGACTTTTTGTTTGGCTGAGGTTGCGCTTTTGTTTTCCAAATTCTTCTGCTTTTAAAGTTGCCAATGCTGCGTATGTGTGATATTTGTAAGCCACCAAAACAAATAATCGGGAAATTAATCGAAAACAGTCATGACTGTTATGTACGCTATATAAGCGATAAGAACAATTTGAATTTAGGGAAATTCGTTGGAGTGAGGGCTTAGAAAATGTTGATGCATGATAACGAAATAAGTGAGCAGGTGACGTCAGAGACACCCTAAGGCATGATTAGGCTCGCAAAAAAAAAGTGTATAAAAGCAAACTTTGAAGGCAAAGTATATTCAATTTGTTAAATATCGGAATAAGGTTAGGTAAGGTTAGGGAGGCCAAGGTTAGGCACGTTGCGATACCGCTAGAGTGAGCTTGTTCACCACTCTTCCCCACTTGAGAGATCCTATATAATAGGTGAGGAAGCCATGCGCCTGCCTGAATACATGGCAGCATTCTGAAAGGTCAAGACTCTAGCAAATCAACAGATTACATAACACCAGAACTGGACTTCAAGAAGAGGTTCGACGTCAGATTCCCGACGCGAAAGGAGTGGGACATGAACAGGGTAATGAGAGCAGACGCAGCTGCTATCTATACTAACGGATCCAAGATGGATCGTTGTGTAGGAGCAGGGGTCTACTCGCACGAACTCGAAGTATCTCTCTCGTATAGCCTAGGCAGCAGAAACAGCATCTTCCAGGCGGAAGTCTTTGGCATCAGAGAAGCATGTAAGGTTTTGAATAATCATCCGAGTCAGCTGGCGGAGGTGTGTATATTCGCCGACAGTCAAGCAGCTTTGCTGGCGATCAAATCACCAACCGTGAACTCAGAAATCATCAGACAATGCAAATAAGATCTCAATGCAGAATGAACATCGCTCTCGTATGGGTTCCCGGACATAGGAACGTATACGGGAATGAAAAAGCTGATGAACTGGCGAGAAAAGGAGCATTAGATGGCGAAGCAGCGGAGGTAGCTGTCAAATACCCCCTCAGCGCTATCAAGAGAGAACTTCTTCTGCGAGCTCAGAACAAGGCTGAAACCAGATGGAAAAATATTGGCACTTGCAAGATTGCAAAGGAAATTTGGCCGCGATACGACAAGCGTAGAACGGCCGAACTGCTAAGCAAGCCAGGAAGAATGATCTTCAGAATAGCATCGACAATAATCGGGCATTGGCCGTTAGGAGACCATGCAAAGAAATGGGCTGGCCCTACAACGTCAGATGCCGAAGCTGTGACCAGGAGAACACAGAAGAGACAGTTTATCATTACTTATGTGAGTGCCCACGATTGGGGTCCTTACGCCACAGAGCACTAGGAAGCTTCGCGTTAAGAAGCCTACGTGACTTGGCAGAAAATAACAAAGACGACATCAGCAGGTTTATTAACGGATCGAGATGGTTTGAGTAAGCCGAACAGCAGTGGTTCCCATAAGTGGTGTATTGAGTTTGAATATGTTGTCACTCAAAAGGCACCCAAACCAACCAACCAACCCCTTAAACGGCATTTTGGACTCTGTTCAGAGAGCTGAGATAAATTGTCAAGAAAGTGTGACTTTAGGAACATAAATCTTTTACAGCCCAGTCCCGGGCAGTGACAGAAAAAGTGTTTCACCGTCTCCAGCTCCTCCTCATCGCCACAGCTTCTACAGAAGTCATGGTGGGAAGCATTCAGCCTGGATGCGTGGTTTCCTACCAGACAGCAAAGTTTTTTGGTCGGCCAAGTTTGCCGCGCGATTCTACACCTGTTCGATGTTCGATTCCACGTTTTATTTGCACATGAAGCGAAAAGAATTTCGTATTCTCCGTTTACAGCTGGCCATGGGTATGCCCAGGTCCTCCTTGTCTTGAAGGACTATGCTGGTAGTTCCTTGTCTAGCCAGTTCATCCGCAATACAGTTTCCCTCAAAGCTCCTATGTCTCATCTAGAGACAAGCGGCTGTTATTCACTGAAACTAGGGACTTAATAGCCGCTTGGCTGTCCAAATAGATACAAATGTTCTTATTTTGAATTTCTAGGTTTCTTATTGTTATTAAAGCCTCCCGGATTGCAGTGACCTCTGCCTGAAAAACACTGAAGTGGTTCGGGAGTCGAAAAGCTGTTCTAATGTTTAAATCCTCAACGTAGACGCCTACGCCTATACGGTCGTCTAGCTTGGAACTGTCCGTGTATACCTTTATCGAGCCCGCTGGGCCTGGTACACCTGATTTCCACTCCAATCTGGTTGGAATATAGGCTCTTAATTTAGTTGTAAAATGTTTCGGAAGAATTAATTATCGGAATTAAGTCCTCAATAAAAAGTTTAAAGCAATAAATACCGAAAGGCATTCCAAAATTCTTCGAAGCATTAAAGACATTGACATTGATGCTAATTTTTTCAGAAGCACAAGTGCAGCAAAGTTTCGAATTAATCGATTTTAAATCGATTATTGACAACTTTTTGCAGATATTATACTTAAAGCAGTTGCTGCTTGTAAAACAGGCATCATATTTATTCATTTTGAAATCAAAGTACAAAATTACCTTATCCTTGTTGGCTTTTTGCATACATGCTGTTCACATGTCGTATGCATTACGCATACGCCCCTTAGCTAGGCATCCATTTGGGATGCCACACGCATGCTATGTAAATACGTTTGTACATATATCCATATTTGTACATACATATGCATTAAAAAAGAAAAAAAAAAAAAACAGGCGGCAACGAAAAGACTTACTTGCAATGGAAAAGTTCATAAATCAAACATGGCGTACACAGCAGTGCTGAAGTGAGTCTGGGCCTGGTTTCGGGCCTGCTACTGGGGCATTAAACTAACTAGGGGCTGCCATTAGTAGTAGTTTTTGGAGGGGTTTGAGGCATGTGACTCTGCTCACTTGCATTTACTTGTGCTTGTGTGCAATCTAAAGTGTTTTGTGCATAATTTATTAGATGTTAGTAGTATGTAAGCTGTACACATTTATATAACTACTTACATAGTCTTTGTAATCGTGTATAAAATATATGCTCATAAGTATTTGGTACATATTTTTCTTTTATATGCTCATTATTGTGGATGCATTGTGGATCTTCGCTCTCCTGCTCCTTCGTTGATGACTACAACAGCAAAGGCAAGCGGCGTGTGACACGTTTGGTTGTTGTTGTCGTCCTGGCTTTTGCAATCTGCTGGTTACCCATACATGTAAGTGCAACAAAAACCTAAGATTAATGATCCAAAAGATACAAGAAATTATTTGGAAACGTTAACGAAAAGTTATTCACAATTTGAAGTTAAATACAGATTACAGGTAGCAGATAATAGGTAACAGACAAAAGATATCAGTTAGCAGATCAAAGGTAACAGATAACAGAAAGATGATAACAGATACCTTATAAAATAAAACAGATAAAAGACAACAGATAACAAATAAGAGATGATAGATGACAGATATCAGATATTACATAGCAGATAAAAGAAAACAGATAATGGATGAGAGATAACTGTTATTAGATAAAAGATAGTAGACAACAGATAAAAGGAGACATATAACAGACAATAGGTATTAGATGACTAATAATGGACAACAGATGACAGATTACGGATGATAGATGACAGATAACAGGTATTAGATAACAGATACTGGACAACAGATAACGGATGAAAGAAAACTGTTGTTAGATAAAAGATAATAGACAACAGATATAAGAAAACATATGACAGATAGCAGGTATTATATGACAGATAATGGACAATAAACAACAGATGACAGAATACGGATGGTAGATGACAGGTAACAGCTATTAGATGACAGATAATGGACAACACTCAACAGATAAGAAAACAGATAATATATGAGACAAAACTGTTATTAGATAAAAGATAATAGACAACAAATAAAAGAAATCATATAACAGATAGCGTGTATAAGATGACAGATTATGGACAACAGACAACAGATAACAGATTACGGATGATAGATGAAGATACAGATAACAGGTATTAGATGACCGATAATGGACAACAGATAAGAAAACAGATAACGGATGACAGGAAACTGTTATTAGATAAAAGATAATAGACAACAGATAAAAGAAAACATATGACAGATGGCAGGTATTTTATGACAGATAATGGACAATAGACAACAGATAAGAAAACAGATAATATATGAGAGAGAACTGCTAGTAGATAAAAGATAATAGTCAACAGATAAAAGAAAACATATGACAGATAGCATGTATAAGATGACAGATTATGGACAACAGATAACAGATTATGGATGATAGATGACAGATAACAGGTATTAGATGACCGATAATGGACAACAGATAAGAAAACAGATAACGGATGACAGGAAACTGTTATTAGATAAAATATAATAGACAACAGATAAAACAAAACATATGACAGATGGCAGGTATTAGATGACAGATAATGGACAATAGACAACAGATGACAGATTACGGATGATAGATGACAGGTAACAGCTATTAGATGACAGATAATGGGCAACAGACAACAGATAAGAAAACAGATAATATATGAGAGAAAACTGTTAGTAGATAAAAGATAATGGTCAACAGATAAAAGAAAACATATGACAGATAGCATGTATAAGATGACAGATTATGGACAACAGACAACAGATAACAGATTACGGATGATAGATGACAGGTAACAGATAACAGGTATTAGATGACCGATAATGGACAACAGATAAGAAAACAGATAACGGATGACAGGAAAATGTTATTCGATAAAAGATAATAGACGACAAATAAAAGATTTCATATGACAGATAACAGTTATTAGAGAAGAGATAGTAAATAATAGACCACAGATATAAGTAAACACATAACAGACAACAGATAACGGATAACAGAGAATATATAACAAACAGCAGATAACAGATAACATATAACAGGCAACAGATAACAGACAAAGGATTACATATAACATAGGTATAGCAGACAACTGAAAAAATATGATAGTTAACAGAAAATAAACAATGGTTTACTGAAACCAGATAACAGATAAGTTATATAGAATGCCGAACAAAGAATATAATATAAAGATTGAAGATAAAAAATACATAACAAAGCATGGGATACACTTTATGGATGAAAGGCGGCAGAGTTCAGTTCGTGTCCTAGATTAAGTTCCTAGTTAGAGCAAACGGACTCTGCAAACTTTTTCCAGCTTTCTTAGTTTTTCGCAATCGCATTTATTTTCTACAAACTTTTTCCAGCTCTCTTAGTGTTTTGCAATCGCTTTTATTTTCTTCCAGCTTTTGCCAAGAGCTATAATATACGCAATAGAGTTCAGAGTATAGGATAAAGATGACAGAAGAACGATGACAGAATACAAGATAAAACTGCAGATGAAATATGAAATATACCGAGTATAGTATAAAGATTACAGATGTCAAAAGACAGAATACAGAATATAGAATCCACAGAGTCCAGCTAGAATCCTAGAATAGGTTTCTAGTTGAAGCAAATGCCTCAACAAACTTTCTCCAGCACTCTCAGCTTTCCGTAAATACTTTCCTCAAGCTTTGCCAGAAGCTTTAATATTCGCGGCAGAGTTCAGACTATATGATAAAGACAGATGAAAGATGACAGAAAATAGTATTACGACTACAGACGAAATATGACAGAATACAGACGATAGGATAAAATTGCAGATGATAAAAGACAGTACACAGTATAAAGAATCCAGAAAGTTCAGTCAAAGTCCTAAAATGGGTTCTTAGTAGTGCAAAAGGCATCTACTAACTTTCTCCAGTGCGCTAAGTTATTCGCAATCACTTTTAATTTCCTTTAGCTTTTGCTAGAAGCTATAGAAGATTGCAGATGAAAGATGACAGAATACAGAATATCGCATAAAGACTACAGATGAAATATGACAGAATATAAAGTATTGGATAAGTACCACAGCTGACAGAAGATAGAATACAGGATATAGAATTCAGAGTGTTCAGTTAGTGTCCTAGATTTGGTTTCTAGTTAGAGCAGAAAGCCTCTAGCATTTATTTTCTCTAACTCTAATCTTACAGATGAAAGATCCCAGAATTTGTACAAAAACTTCACACGAAATATGACAATTTACTGACGATAGGATAAAAATTGCAGATGATAAAAGAGAGATGATAAAGAATCCAGAAAGTTCTGTCAAAGTCCTAGAATGGATTAAAAGTAGGTGCAAAAGGCCTCTACTAACTTTCTCCAGTGCGCCAAGTTATTCGCAATCGCATTTAATTTCCTCCAGCTTTTGCTAGAAGCTATAGAAGATTGCAGATGAAAGATGACAGAATACAGAATATAGAATAAAGACTACAGATGAAATAGGACAGAATACAGACTAGAGGATAAAGATTACAGAAGACAGAATATAGAATCCAGAGAAAAACGCCTATTAAATAATATATTTTAAGTTACAGATAAAAGAACACAGTATGAAGGAGTCTAAATATAATTCAGAATACGGAATTTAGAATATAAAATTATGATTACAGATCAATTAGAAAAAATAGAATATAAAAAACAGATGACAGCTAAGAAATAAGAGTACAACTAAGAATTTCGAATAGGGGAATATGTAAAGAAAAAAGAATACCGTTTTTAGAATAGTATATGCAGAATACAGAGGAAAGAACCAAAAGACCAATTGAATAAAATGCAGATTACAGATGTAAGAATCAAGAGTAAAGAAAACAAATTTCTGATGACAGAATACAGAAATGTAAATATAGAATATAGAACATAGCATTCCGAATACGATAAAAGGAATACATAATTTAGAGTAAGCGTTATATTTATGTAGAGCACTAAGTAGAGCTTAAGCATGTTTAAAAGTTTAAAAATCTTGTAAATACAAAATCATTTTTTATAATGACATACTCTTAAGAACTTTATCTATCTACGAAGGACTTTCATAAATCACGATTTCTAGCCATATACCTTAAATCGTTGAAAGTTTTGTTGCTTTCTTTGTCTGACAACTCTCCGCCATGTTATCTTTGTGCGTCACCTTCTTATTGTTTCTTGTGGGTTAGATTAGATTAAGGTAGAGATAAATTTCAAAATATTAAGCTGACTAACAACATCGTAGATTTAATTTATCAACTAAAGCAATTTAATTTAAAACATTTATCGAAAGCACCTGTCTTGATTGCTTTTCAACTGCACTCAATTGAAAGAACTAACAAATCATAATTGCTAACAGATGTTGGCACTTGAAACAAGTTGATGACGGATTTACCAGCACAATCAATGTGCCATCTATCAATAAGTATTGACATTTCCAACGAAGTTCACTTGAGATGATGATGAGATGATGTAAGCAGCTGCACATTGCACTACTTATTAATTATGATGACGATGTTTTTCATCTGCTTCATTCTTATCATCAATATGGCGCAGATAAATAGAATGCACAGCTTACTAAAAAGACTTGGGAACAGGAAACGTTAATAAGATGCCATAAGACTAATGATTGCTCTTCAGATTTATGTGGAAAAATCTTGAGCTACAAAGTGCCTGTGTGAGTGTATTTTCCACTAATCAGCTTCGTCTTGAGAGAATGCGCAGTAGCTCCCACGACAGCAGGTTGGAAAGTACTTATGATAATGATATATCCCTCTGTCTGTCGCTACATACCTTTGAAGTCATAGTCCTTGAGTTAATAAGAGCGAATGCCATTTCCGCTTGTTATTTTATTGTTGCCTTCTTAAATCTTTAATATTAAAATAATCTTTTTTGCAGGTCATATTGGTTCTAAAGGCAC